>CM057816.1:100262221-100374721 GCA_030067965.1 Latrodectus elegans | reverse complement strand
AAGCAATAAAATGGTGAAAATCGTTGCATTGCTAAGCACGTATTTCATATGATTACACACTATAATTACCTCACTGAAATAATATAGGCTGTTATATTATTATATTTTTAATAATCCTATATTAATTTACCGTCAAATTTCTTTCTTTGTGCTTATCATGATGTCATAGCACCAAGTAGTTTGGTTTTCAAATATAATTTCAGCACAAAATTTGCTGTTGTTGAAGAAGAACGTTAAGTTTGAGAGTAATCATAAAGGTTACACATAAATATTCAATTTGTAGATCTTTGCATTATTAAAAGTGACAATATTAAATATTAAATCAAAATTAAACCATTTTGGTTAGCAAATCTCACATTTGGCAATGTTAATTACTTTATTGAGTTTATGTACATATACAGTATATTGTATCATTGAGATTAATTCTTTGATATAATTGTAATTATGATAAAATATTTCATAATTGTCTTAGAACATTCATCTAATTTTTACAAACAAATGGACTAAAAGTCTTTCCATTTTTGAATACAATCAGGTATTCCTATGAATATATATATATATTTATGTTCCTCATCTTTTTAATGAAATGAAAGACAAAAAATAATTAATTTTTTATCGGAATCGTTAGTTGTTGATATGATTTTTCTCTTGATTATTTCAATGCTTTCTCAGACAGTTACGAACTTTTAGAAAACCAAAAAAACAATCATTCATAGAGCTCATTTAAATGGAAATTATTTTGTATAGCTTCCAATAAAAGCTATTCTTGACTCTGCAACTTATTTTGTGATTTGTCAGAATTATTTATAGTTTAAATGGATAGTTTACTTTCATCTTTTAATGAAGAATATTTATTTAATTATTCTTCAGAAATAAATTATAATAACGACTAATAAGTAGCAGTCACACGCAAAATAAGTAGTGGTCTTAACATCCATCAGATGAAATAATACCTTTGGCGTTGAATTTATGGACCTTCTGCTTGATCTTTGTTTCGAAAGGCTCAACTAATTTTGTAACTACCATAGCATATCCAAAAATGAAAAAGATGGCACTTCTTAGTGGCCGGCATTTGAAAAAATGTTGATGTCCATTTATTTTACTTGAATTTCTGGACACTTACCGGAAACACGCTTCTCCCCTTATGCTAGGTTTTCCGGTGAAGGCACAACTGACCAGCAGATCCTCCATCGCATGACCCAGAGAATGTCTCAGGTCCGACCGGCCTTCTCGCAAGATGGTCAGCTGGAAGTTAAACAGCTCCTTCTCGGTCAATGACTAAAAGGTCAAAAAAAAATTTTAAATCTTTTACAAGTCAAATTAAGAATTATCAAAAATTAATCTAAATACTTAAGTTCTGAATTTTTCAACCATCCATGGGTTTACTTCCTTACAAAAACGTTTGCTGCAGAAGGAATTTTATGAATTATGTATATACATATATATACTCGTATTTATATTACATCTACTTGAGTCATGCTATAGAATTTATTAATTGTAATTGAATTATTATGACAATTTAGTGTCAATCCAAAAATAAAAGTTTCTAGTTACAATAGTTAAAATTTACAAAATAACTGTGTGGATGTTAATAAAAATATTCAAACTTGAATGATAAATCTAAAGGCAATGATTTTGTTAATAAATAATACAATAATCTAAATTTAGTTGTCGATGCAGTGGATATCAGTTGCTGTAATGTTGTGATTAAAAATACCTATTATTAAAATATATTTTCATTTTTAAAAATACTTCATTTCATATTTTAATTAAATTCTTAAAATGTATTACTAGATATTTTGTGTAAAACATAAAAAAAATAATTCGACAAAACCTTATAGTATACATTCTACATTTGGGAATCAAAATGCTAATTACATTTTAGAAATCACACGACGCCACATATAATAGACACTGGCTTCTACAAAACTCTTATTTACGTACACTCTCGATTTTATTTTATGAACTAGTGGCTGGTCCCTAAAATAGTTCCATAGATGCAATGATAATTTTAATTCCGATTTACGAACTAAAATTTTAAAAATCCCTTTGTTCCAAACGCAATTTTATGTATCTTTCGTTTGTGTTTATTTATTTTTCAAATTATTTTTTCCTTTTTATGGTTGTGTGTGAGAAGTTTGAATTCACGTTTCTATATTGGAAAATCTTAAAACCTTCAGATTGTGGGTAGCTAACTGCACTACGCTGTTGTTGAAATCCTAGAGTTTTGTGATCAATACATTTGGAATTTTTCCTTTCTACTTCAACTCCCATCTCACAGAACACACCCTTCAGAGTGTAATTAACAGCTTCAAGTGTTCTCATAGAACACACCCTTCAGAGTGTAATTAACAACTTCAAGAATTACTATCATTTGGAATTGCCTTATAAAATTGACATTTTAGGCCTCGTGATAGACCTAATAAAAAGGATATCATGGTTATTTTGATGAGCAGGTTTTATTAAAGAAACCACAATAACTGGAGAAAGGTAACAATATTTAACTGATGACTTGAGTGAAGATGAGCAACTCATTCATAAGTTTCGATAAAGAAACTCATTGCTGCCGAAGTATTTTATTGGTAAAGAGAGAAGGAGGGTGAAAAAAATTAATTTTAAAACACTTTTTTTTATTTTAGAAATTTTCAATTTTATATAAGAATTGTTTCACCGGTTCCAACGAATTAGGGAAAACGGGTCTCTAAAATGTATTTTGTAATCTCTTTAATAAACTTTCGTTTTCAATTTTTAATTCCAGTTTTTAATTTGTATAATATATTAATTTTTTCATTTATTCTTGGGCATTGAAATCTGTTATTTGAGCGTATTAATTATTCTTTATAATCTTTACTTAAATAAATACAAAACACTTTCAATTTGCCTTCTATTACCATGAAGATTTTATTTCAAACTTTTTCAAAAAATATTTATCCTTTTTTCATTTTTTAATTTTCATTTCAAATTGTTCCTTTTCCATTTTCTAAATGTTTTCCATTGTTTTTAGATCATTTCTTTTGTTCTCGTTGTATTGTTTTTTTCTAATTTTCTAAAATTATTTTCCGTTTTTTTTTCCATTTATTTTGTCGAAAATTTCTAAAAAACATTATATAGTTAGTTAAATAGTTAAACTACTTTTTAATCTAATATCTCTTGCGTAATTAATAATATATTTTTAACATAAGAGTGATAGGTTGAGTCGTCATTGATCAGGTATGATTTACAGTTGGGGACATTCTGAGCAGTTGTCGTTCAATGAGAGAGGATGTATCATATGCTATACTGGTCAACTTAACAAATAGATTGATATATAATATATAAGACATTGATAGACTAGATCGGTATTATTATATGTGTATAAACTAGACGCATCCATATTATAGTCCATATTTAATTATTCCAGTGTCTCTCGCGTGATAGCTAATATTGGAATACAAACTCGTGTCAACATAAGACAATCAAAAAATGATGGTTCCTACATCAACTCTGCGAGCAATTCTGCACAATTTATAATGACGTAGGCATTCAGTTACATAACGAGAAATGCCATTAAGAAGCTATTGGCTGAAGCCGAGTTTATTATGTTTCGACATACTATATAACAATGCCTCAGATATTGTAGAACACTGCTGTTGTATCAAAAACTGTGCCATTCGTGATTAATGTTAGACTAAATAAATGCTCTAAAAATAAAAAAAAGTTCCACTTTTTAATTTTTAGGTAATTCTATAGTACTATTGCTTTACTAACATATTACCGTTCTGTAGAGCTTTTAGATCTGCAAATATCTTTCCGATAAAATAAATAATCATTTTAAAGTCTCTCAGGAAATGCTTCTATTGATATATATATATATATATATATATATATATATATATATATATATATATATATATATATATATATATATATATATATATACAGAGAGAGAGCTAGATTTACAAAAGTTAAACTCTAAATGCTTTGAATGATCCTATAAATTATTGTTTGGTGATGTTCTTATAAGAGAGAGCAAACAATTAATGAACCCATCATCAAGCACTTGCTTCTGTAACTGTTAAAGGAATCTAATTCTTGTTAAAAAGCACATGAATGGTGTTGCATATTAATGAAATAATTTTGTTCAGAAGCTTTGAATATCTGCTAATTTTCCTGAAAACTTAACAAAAATGAATTTCTATGCTGAGATTCAGTTTTATTATTTTCTAAGTTTTTTGTCTTTTTTATATATATTAATTTAACGATAAATTACCTCCATGGCTGATAAATTGCGGGGACAAAAATCTCCAAATTTGCTGCAAAATTTCGTTTTCTTAAACCTAAAAATATAATGCATTTATTTATAAGATTTCTTATTTTTATTATATTTATTAAAATTTTTATCTGTAAATAATAAACAGTAAATAAAATGTTCTTTGAAAGTACACATTTTTGAAGCATGAAAAATCAATATTTATGCTAACATTTGATTATTAACTCGAAAGAATTTTTTTAAATTAAACAAAGGAATTTAGTTAATTTGGTATTATCTCACTTCTGTGCATTATATATTCAGTTATTTCTTTTTAAAACTCTCCATATAATACAACTTTTAACAATGTTGATTATAAAATGAAGTTCCTTTGACATAAGAATTGTATGGCAAATTAATAGAATTTAGTGAATCATTAAATGATATAAAACGTGCAGTTGCAAGGAGTTTGCATTAGGAAAACAAGAAAGGGAAGTTGGCTAAGGAAAGTAAATATAAGGACGATATAAGTAAAGACACTTGGATAATGACATAAGATCAGAATTGAACAGATTTGATAATAATTCTGTTTCGTTTGAATTTTTCCCATTGCTATTATAACCAAATAAGTTACTCTTTGTTATTATATACTTCTACAAAATTTTCTGAGAAACCAATTAATAAATTAAACTTATTTATATATAAAACTTATTATATAATTACTTATTTATAAAACTTATCATAATATTTCAGTCATTAAAGCATTTAAGACTACTCACTACGTTCTTGTACTAAATTTAATAGAAAATTTTACATTACGTAAATACTTTTAATAACGTGTCTCTTATATCCCTAAAGAGAATAAAAATTTCCTTTCAACAGATTATGTAAGTTGATGGTATAAAAAATGTATCTGTTATGAAGGGATAGATTATACGTTAACACTAATAAAGCAAATTAAACTAAAAGTAAGAATTTTTTTGTAACCTCATGAATTTGACTCTGATTTTCCTCTTCCCACAACGTTGTTTTCAAAATCATCAAATGTTGAGCACTTGACTTCAACGGTATCTTCATGGACCACCGAAGACCATATATCTTATTTTAAAAGTTCCTTTATAAAACTTGTTCTAATGTTTTAGTAAAGGAACTTTTATGTTCTGAGTCATAAATATTAAATGTTTCTAAAACATTCAATACTTATGACTCAGAACATTGTTATAGTTCCTTTAATATGATAAAACATATTAACCATCAATGAGCTATTGCTCTATGAACACTTAAACAAACAAATCCCTTTATTCTGTTTTGAAATATTTTTTCCGAAAAACATTTGGCTGACCAATTTCGTATGACGATGGTAATTAGGAATTCTTTCTACAAATTACCTAATTTCAGATTTTTTTTCAAATTTTATCAAAATTATTATTTTAGGATTTTTCGTGTCTTTAAATAATCATTAATTTCACAAATAAAATTCAACATTCAATTTACATTTTTAATTATTAAAATTTTAATAATCTTGTTAATTTCGCAAATTTTTCATTAATAAAAGTTCTATTTATAGAGTATCTGAATTCCATCATTTTTTTCCCTAAATATTATACACTGATGTTTAATTAGAACTACGATTTACATAATTTGAAGCTTCTTAAATTCAATAAAAACAAAAATAAGTTTCGATAAAACAAAATTATTCATTTGATCATTCTGATACACATTGAATAAAAAAACAAACATTTGATAAATATAAAACAACTAAATTTCAAGCTGTTTTTATTTTCCTACCTGTTTGCGTTGCACAGCGTAACTGCAGGGAACATCAAGGACCCGGCGTTCTGTATGTCAATCTGCACGATGGACTGGTATTCTCTGTACTGGACTAGAAAGGCTCCTAGCTGATAAAAGAATCCGACGAGGGTTACAATGAAAATGAAAGCCCAGAAGAATCTCCTCCTTTTCGTCTTGGCTAAGGCGATGTGGTTAACGCCACTGACTGAAGAACTGCCGAATACCTTTCTGCAATACTCCCACATCGTTTTCTCTTCGTCAGAATCAGACTCAGAGCCATCGTGTCTCTTCCTGAGATGAGATCCTTGAATTTTTCTTTCTGGGAACCAAACCCTGCCATGGGTAGGACACACCCTCACAGTGTAAGCCATGAGTCGTGGCATGGATATCGTCGTTTCATAATAATAATTTGTTATTGCTCCTGAAAAAACAGTGGATATTTATGATTTTAGAAATTTCGTCATTTGAAATGGTATTGTACTTACCGGAAACTTTATAATCTGTAATGAAACATTATGTACTTGAAAAGTGCACTTTTAATGGATACCTTCCCAAGTTGGTATACAAGATAATGAGAGAGGAATGAATTTTGATTACGCATATCTGAGTCACTGACTCATTTCGAGTTGTTCTCAAGAACTAAAAAGCTGTTATTGCTTCTTGGACTATACCACCTGTTCACCAATGGCACTGAGGGCACGTTTTAACTCAGGTGTTTTAGGCGGGGCCAGATAACTATGACCAGAATTATCAGTGGACACTTGAAATCTATGTCTTATTCTTATAGAAAAAAGGTTTTCCGAGTCTATTTAAAGTTTCTTTAGCTAGGCTATTCCTGACCATATTTTACATTGTCTAGAAATTTCCATAATTAATCTCTTCATGTGCCAATTTTAAGGTTTTCTTAGAATGGCGAATTTCATAGACTTCTCTTAACGTTGCTAAACACCGGAGATATGCAACAACAACAACATGTACTTGATATGTTTGTTTGTCTCGCTGTGGTCCTTTTTTACAAATGAAGATTAATTTTAACTGGTTTATGATTTATATTCGCTTTTTAAATAACTACTAATATTCCCGTTTGAATGACAACTAAACCCATAAATTGTTGACATAGGAGATAGAATGTAATACATTCATCTATGATTTTGGTTTTAATACCATGTTGTGAAACAGCTTAATTGGTGGGACATTTCAAGGATTTTCTTAAGAACCTTCTAAAAATATTGCTTTTTGATTGGACTTATCTGTGACAATTGGCAAAATTCAGGTATCGCAATGAAAAAGCAATGAAATAAACATTTACATTGAAAAAAATTGCATGAATCCCTTGCAATGAATGTTTCCTAAAACATCTGGAGTTCGTTATCCAACTAATATTAAAATTAATTCATGAAACATAGTAAGTTTTTGTATTTAATTGTGTTTTATACAATATTGCATGATTACAGGTCATTGGTGAAATATTGCCTAGTTTTTATTCCTATCAACCTGATGAAAGAAACTTTTTTGCTCATTTTGTGTTGCATTTTGGGAAAAATACAATTATTTTAAGAATTACTAAAAATTTTCTAGTTACTTTTAAACGGGCATTGCTGCCATTCCTATGTAAATAAATTCTACCAATGTCTTTCATATCTTTGATGAAAGTTTAACAGATATTAAAAGCTATTTGAAAATGAGCAGTTTATCCATGTGAGCAACTAATACAAATTTCAAGACATTTGTATATCTTTCTGGAAGGCTTTTTATAAATAGTGAACTCTATTTATGTGTTCACAATACTCCAAGCATCAACATTTATAGAGGTTGATGCAGAAACGCAACTTCCATCTTTTGTTGGTATTACTAATTTAAGAATGATATTGTCAGAAATTGAGCTTGGCATCTTCCCTTCCAAAAAGAGTGGTTCTATTACTAGACCAACGTGACCTAGAGACTGTGTACTTTGGCGTCTCTCATCTGATAGCTAAAACAGCCAAATGCTCCCGCAAGGTATTTGAAAGTCCGACGTCTTTTACCTTAAGAAAATTCTTCAACGCTTTGGTCTCTCTGGGAGAGATCTGATGAAGAATCCACTCATGGTACTGGACTTTTTAAGTGTGTACGCGCTCATGGACCTGGACTAGCACTGCTGACTTCGGGAGCATGCAACAAAATCACAACACTACCTTAAGGAAGGACATTTTAACAGTAGTTTCGTAGATTTCACTATAGCAAGAAAACTATAAAACTCCCAAACGCTCACCACAACGAATCTGTGAGCAGAAAAGCCGAAATGAAACATCTATCGCCCAATTTTCTACAGAGATTGATCGGGTTTTAGATGAGCTGAGGACTGCCCATTTGGCTGAATCTTTGATGGTCTGTCCTGAAAGTGACGATAAGACATTTTTTTTCATTTACTTAGAAATCAGCAGAAGTAGAGAAACATTGCATCGATGATGGAATATTATATCGAAATGAGATTAATAATATCTAGATTTCATTGATCAAAGAACGAAATCTGCGACTATTTTAATACATTTAAGTTTATTTAAATTCTATAATTGTCCTTCTCCAACAAGAGAGATTTGATCCGGTTGTTCGTTTGCCATTCTATGTTCATCTTTTGCTCATGAAAGTAATTCGACCTGGGCTTTCGCTTTTGCATTTGTATAAAATTTAATTTTCAACCACTCAGAATTTCGTGGCGAATTTTATTGAAGTAATTCTTATTTGACTGTGAACTGAGAGCCTCCAAGTATGGAAGGCCAACTAGCTAATCATTCTAATGGGGATAAATACTATTGCTTAAGACGTAAATGCAAACGTAAAGCAACAAAACAATTTTTATAATAGAATTCAATCATATAAAATATAATTTAATGAACATTGATCACATATGTTTACTTTATGTTATCATTTGTTTATTATATGTCATAAATACGAGAAATAAAATGATTCCAAAAAAATTTCTTTAATTTTGCTCGTGTAAACTTAATATTTTTAAATATATTCTTAAAATAAATGTGAAAAGATAAATACATTTTTAAAAATATGAATTAGTTAATGCAAAGCTTTATAGTAAAATATAGAGACAATGTTTATAATTTAATTTTGCATTAACTGATATATTTGTTAATTAGAATGCATATTTTTGTAACAAAGAAATAAATTTAAATCATTATAGCTATATATATATATATATATATATATATATATATATATATATATATAGATAGATAGATAGATAGACATATATATATATATAATGATAGAGTTGTTGTTGGTGGACTCCTAATTAAAATAAAAATACAGTTGCAGAGTTTGACTTTTAACAATAAATAGTTAAATTATATCCATATATAGTAGTTTACTTATATTTTAATGATTGTTTACTCTTCAATATAAATGCAAAAAAGTCAAACCAAAGAAGGGTAAGTAAGCGTAAAAAAATTCTCCAAACTTCATTACCTTAAATTACATAGAATAAAAATAATCCATTGCATTCAATTCAAATTATTAAGGATTCTTTACAACTATTGGTTCTATAACCTTTTTACCACAAAAGAAACGTATTTTTAACAATTGCTATGATTCTATGATTCTTATGCAAGAATAAATTATATTCTATATATATATATATATATATATATATATATATATATATATACATACATACATATATATATATATATATATATATATATATATACATACATATATATATATATATATATATATATATATATATATATATAACTCAAAATAAACGTTAATAGTCAAAAATAGTCAAAAAACAATTTATTAAACAAGTATTTCGTATCTTGAAGAATATTAAAATCAAAATGAAAAAAGATGATATGGAAGTACTATTGCAACTTTTCATTAATTTTAATTAGTATACTAATTTCTAACAAACTGGTTTATCCCTTTTCAAAACTCAAATTTTTTAAGTAAAATATTGACAAAATCTTAAAAAGAAACTAAAATTAAAGTATGTTAAACTGTGAAATTGCATTTAGTTAGTAAGAATTATTTGAGATTTTCTTTATTAATTTAGCTCGCTGTGATTTCCACAGTTTTCGGTTATGAGGTATAATACTTTATTTTAAGTCACAAAATTACAGTAATTTAAAATGCAATACATCAATGAACGAAATTGTTCATCGTTTTTCTGATGGGAATATCATTTCATAATATACTCTAATTTAATGTGTTGTCATTTAGTTTAAATCATTAAATATTATTCAACTGATAGTTGTTACAATTCTTATTATTACAAGTTAATGTAACTGAGCAAAAACATAATTAACTTGTACAGAAAGAAATAGACAGTCAAAAAATGTTAATAAATTGCCTAGTTGAAAATTTCGATTGGTGTCAAAACAATCTATTTTCGTCCTCTCTATTTTGAAAAAAACATCATCCCTCTATACATCCCCTAAAAAAGCTGGAGTCTTTGATATGATACAGATTCACACATTTAAAAATTATGATTTATATCGCATTACTGAATAACATGTTACAGTTAAGATAAAAGGTTAAAAATAGTATTTTATATGTCGCATTCGAAAAACAAGGGATAATTCATAGTTTTATTTTTAAAAGAGATTAATTATTCTGAAATTTCCTTTTAGAGTAATGTTAAAATCCTCTCCCACCAACCCCTACCTTCCTCTAATCATATTTTATACTGAATATATCTACATTTTAATCTGATGCTACTAAAGCATATATCATAATTTCATCCTGATCTAATATCAATACCTAATTGTATACTGTTAATATTTACGTATGTTCTAATTCTCCATCTTCTGTACCCAATACCCAATCTTATCTTATATCCTGATTCTACAACCTCTATCATAATAATACCAATTTTCTATAAATTTCTCAAAAGTAAAAATGATTATTAGTATTTTTTTATTTAAAATTGTTAAATTGAAATTGCTGACGTCACAAATACTATCATGCGTTTATATAATCATTCATTTAATTATTATTTTAAAGCAACAAATGAAAGCAGAATATTTGTTAATTTAAAAAATACTAGTTTCATCATTCAAAAATATTTTTCAAGTTAACAGATTTAACGCGGATTTCAAGAAGTTTTACTTTGTTGCAATTTATTATTAATTGTTCGATATCATATTTTCTTATGAATTTATAGATATTAAAATGTATTAAAATTAAAGAAAATTAGAATTCAAATTCAAAATTAAAATTGTATATCCAGTTAATACGTTTATAAGTTCTATAAACACGTATAAAGACATTTACTTATCTGTTATATAAAGTGTTTGAAAACATATACCATATTAGAATGACAGCCTTACCAACTCTTTGTTTCTTGCTTCAAAGACATTAGTGGGTGAAGTATTTTTTTTACAGATCTTATGTTTTGAGGATAATTAGGTCGTTATGGTAACGCTTTTAATCCAATCTTAGAACATAAGCTAAGTATGTTATTAAAAATGCAGCTATTCAACATCACTTAAAAAGTGAGGAAAAGGCATTTTTTTTCCAACAGTATGAGACAAGGAATGTATCTAATAATGAGCCATTTTATATTCCTTCCATCAAACCCCTGTTCGAAAAGTGGAATAAAGTAGGTTATTGCATTGAAGTTCCACCACAGCAGTGCTCTTGATCTGAATCGCACAACTTATCGGGGCAATGTTAGAGATGTAGATATTTGCTACAGATATTCACAGATCAAAATCAAAGGAATTTTCTGACTCGTCTAGACAATGAAATAATCAAGATCAAGTGTGATAATTTGTAATTAAGTCCTTTAGATAAATTTAGAGATTACATCTTATATGGAGGTGTGTTTAAAACTTAAAAAAGAACGTTAAGTAATAGGTGTGTTATGTATACATAGATATGTACCATGTACGGCATGCCTATGCAAATATATAAATATTTAAGTGAATTACAAATTATTATTTTTTTTTATAGAAACATTTTTTTTTTTATTATTTTTTTTTTTATGGAAACAAAATATTTTTCACTTTTAAAAGTGGTACACTATGTTAAATTCTTGTCTTATGCAATTTTCCGTCTGTTCTTATGAAATTTTCCGTCAAGTTTATCGTCTGTCTTTGGTAGCCAAAACATTTAATGTTTTTATCACGTATTTTAATTAATAATATAAATTTAATTATTATCTTTATATGTTTTATAAAAGCGAAATTTTTCTACATTACAGTGAAAAGTATTATAAATATAAATTATTCTTGTTTTCAGTTAAAAAAATATTTGTTTGATTTAAAGAACTTTTCTTTATGTCACTGATAAAATTTTAATAAAAGTATAGTGCATGTAATTTCAAAATGAAGTTCATTATAAATGAATTTATAGCTGATATGGCTTGTTTGTCATTCTGAAGTTTCAATAGACACGAGGCCTAATTATACATGAGTTTATTGATTAAAAGGAATTTCAAGTTACTTCATATAATAGGTGGAACCTGAGGGTCAAACCCAAAAACTGCTATATTGGGTGCCAAAGTGCTAATCTTTCTGCTGCTACAATTATCAGAACAGCTGCTAACAATGGACAAAACAATTTATTTGAATATATGTGCTTAAAACTTAATCTCTAACACAATTTATTATTTTTACTGTCCAAGCATACTCAACCTAATAATACATTTTCAGTCGATGAACTTCATGATATTAGATTCGTAAAAAATACTTTTCTTCATAATTTTTTAAAGTATTGCAGGTTTTTAAAGAGTGAGTTTTATTAAAAATAAATTTAAAATTAAATCAAAAGCATTGCTAAAACATAAATGTATTCAATGTTTAAATTCATTTTTATAAGACCACGCACATGCATTATTTTATTACCATTTTACACACAATGGAAGGACTAATTTTTATTTGATTAATTTTTAATATTTCTTTATTAATAACTTTTTCAAAATTATTTAAAATGTAACATTTATTTTCGAATATAGTCTTATTTATAAACAAAAGTCAAATCAACGTTATTCTAAAAACAAATTTGGTTATTTAATTTTGTTTTTCAGATAATTTGTTATTTTTCTTCACCAAAAGTAATTTAAGAAAAAGAAAATTAACTTACATTTTACTTAATTTGATTATTGTAATTTAGTAAAAATATTTTTACAGTTTTTAAAAACATTCCAAATACTTTAAAAATAAATTTTCTTAAAAATAAAATTAAAATATTAATTCAAAAACATTATTCTTTACATTAATAAATTTATACAGCAAAAGAACTCCTAATGGGATTTTCTTTGAAGTGCGTAGGAAGACTTTAATCGATTTATATTGCCTTTGCGGAGGCGGTTATTACGAATTAATATTTATTTGTATTGAATTAATGCGTTATACGTATCTTCAAATGAAAGGTTTCCATTAGAATATTGACCACTTGATTTTTTTTTTCTTTTTTGAGCCAAAATTGAAGAGAGAAAAATACTTTATTCGAGGAGTTGTATGTAAGGTTTGGAGTTGCGGAAAATAACCATATTTTTCTCTCAGTATTTTCGGATGATTACTAAGGTAATTCTTCACCACTTTGGTATCAGTATTTCTCTCGTAGGCGTAACAAGAAATATACATTTTTCCTATTTAATGAAAAGAATATATTTTAGGTAATCGATAGCCCAAACTCTCTCATTTAGTTTCTTGGAATTATATCTTGGTGATATCAATAATATGAGCCATTCATTTATGGTAATGAAATGGTTATTGATAGATTATTATCTTTTATTGGAAAACGGAATTGCAAAAATGAACTGTGCATGTAGACATTATGGTAACATCTGTTATTTTGTAACTGAAAATGTTTCAACTACAAATGAATCGGAACTTTTGCATAACTTAAAGTTTTATCCATCCTTTTTAACAGTTGCATCCTACAACTACTGAAAAGGTAAATATGTTTTTAATTTATTTTATTGAATTCATAATATTTGGTCATTTAAATTTACATAAAAAACAGTTATTCAATTTATAGTTAAAACGTATTATACCCACAAACTACGAATCACTAATATTAGACTGTATAAGATAACTGTGTGTGTGTGATAATAAAACAATATTAATGGATATATCTTAAAACACAAAATGGTGACAACATATTTTCCTAAAACTACAACACGTCTTGCTAAAAAAATCTTCTGAATACCTTTTAAAACTAAAAATAGACAGAATAAGTTTCTTAATAATAATGTCGATTTATCAAGATATTTGAAAACTCTTACATGTATGTAATTTTTAATTTTTCAGAAAGAAATATCTTTTAATATTTATTTGAGGATCAGTTTGTAAAATAAGTTTCTAAAATTTGGAAAAATATTCGTTGTAATAAATCAAAATTTTCATTTTTCAGTTCTACAGACCAAGTTTAAATACATTTGATATTTAATTTTGTTAAAAAACACACACACACTTTTTATTTCATTAAATGTAATGAATAAAATGATTTTTAATTAATAATTTTGATAATTACAAATGACTTTTAATTTATCAGATAGTCTTTCTCAGAAAATGAAAGTATTACAAAGCGATTTTAAAAATAAAATTTTCAAATATTACTTAAAAGTCAAATAAAAAACATATTAGTCAGAAATGTAATAAGGATTATTTTAAGGGGATAAATTATTAAATTTCATGAAAAAATTAGAATCGTAATTTCTTTAATAATTAAATTATCAAAACCAGACAATGAAGTCCAAATCTTTCAAGATTTGATTATATATATATATATATATATATATATATATATATAACTATACTTCATAAAATTTTTCTCATATTTTTGATCCGCAGTTATTTTTTATATCTGTAGCACATAAATAATAATAGTAAATCATTTTAAGAAAATATAAATAGAAATATGGCTGCTTTTCTTTAAAAAAGGAAAAGATATTTTCTTAGAAAATTATCAATAATCAAGTGTCAAAGTAGGAAAACTACCAACCATCTACCCATTTCACGTTGTATGCTGAAACGCGACATCCATTTCTACACACATTGGTTGAATTTCAATCTGGGACTTTCGATTAAAAAATAGCATGACCTTGGACCATGTTATATGCATATTATAGTAACGTAATCATCACCTGGAAGCCGGATGACTTAGTGGTAGCATATCGCGCTCCCAAAGTACAGGTATGATGTCAGATTCTCGGGCTGGGCAATGTGGACTCAGTCTTTCATCCCATCAGTGGGAGGATAAATTGAGTACCAAGCATGCTTGGGAACTAAACAATGAAGGATTTGCGTTAGACTGACCACATTCGCCCACCAGGACCCTCGGTCAGGAAAATAAACAAATATAAATTCTGTAGGTTTTGGCTCACATCGGGCTGTAGCTCCACAGGTTTAGATAAACATTGGAGGATTTGGGTTAGGCTGACGATCTTCGCACACCATGGTCCTCGGTCACGTAAACAGCTATGGGCATTGTAGGCCTTGACAAAGTGGAGGAAAACCAAGGTTGCAATCGAGCAGCCTTCAATGCAGCAGCAGATAGAAGAGCAGATCATTCGTCTATTTTTTAAGGATGGTAAATAACAACATACAGCGGGTGATTGGTTAACGAACATAATTCGTTACAAGACTATACACGCTATTCGAATTTCTCTTTTACCGATCATTGATTTACCATAGACTTTTTTGTGAAATTGATTCATTCGTTCTGGAGACCCTAAAAAGGAAATTAAAAAAAAGATGTTTAATTCCTTAGTAAGTTTATTAAAAAATAATGCATACATATAGCCTTGCATATTAATCAATTAATCAGTCCTTTTCTTTTTTATGGGGCATTAAAGAATACGTACAATTTCGATTGCTTTTCTCACTTTTTTAAGACTTTCTGGAAATGATTGATAGCATTGTCGTTATGAAAATCCCTAACCTTAATAATATCAACTTATTTTGGGTGGCATTTCAAGACTATCGCTCAGATATTTCCCCACTTCCTTACCAAATGAACAAAGGAGGCGTGTTCAAAAAGAAATCTGTTTCGGTTTTGAACGAAATAAAATTGAAACTGACAGTTTGGTTTAGATATAAATATTCTATCGGATAATTTTTTTCCAGTATAGAATTTTGAAGTTTAATAGGCAAACAACATAATTCAAGAGAGATGAAAAACGATGTTAGGTCCGTTGAGCTTGGCAACCCTGCTCATCATGCTCCGATAGCCAAGAAATGTTCGTTAGAATTCATTTTATTACATTCTCGGAATATGAGTTCGTTGTGCAAACACAAAAATCTATCTTGAAAGTGTTCGTTGTCCGATTTGTTCGAAGTCCGAATGGTTCATTAACTGATCACCCACTGTATAAGTTGTCACGCCTTATAAAACTATTGATTTTATAGGGAGTACAAAAGCCGTCCTATTACTAAAGTTTTCCTGCTCATTACATAAAACAGAAAGGATTGCTTTGTGTGTTTTAAACCACATAAGGTGATCTTTTCCCATTAATAATAAGATATTTGAAACAAAATGATGTAGATGAAAGAAACAATGCACTGAAAATATATTCGGTACAGCTTCTTTCAAGTATGCCACAAGAAAAGATTAATATCTTGACATCATTGCCGGAGGATTGCCAGTGGCAGGCGAAAAAATATTAATTAAGGGAGTATAGCTTTTACATGAAAAAATCTTTTTAATTTAGTAAATAATTTTTCAACTTTCTCATCGGTTTCCAAAATTCAGCAAATAGCAATTCAAGGCAAAAATTGTCTCTTCTTTTACAAATCTTACATAAAAAAAAACTACATAAAATAATATTTAGTTTTCTCATAAAACAGACTCTTCAAGCTGCACAGAAAATTCAGATGATTTTGAGTACCTACATAAAGAAGTTTCTACTTACTGAGGCATTTCACCAATCCCTCCATTCGTATGCGTACCAAAGTGAATCTCTACTCCTCACTTTAGGCAATGTTCTACTGCATTGAGACAGTCCAGTGGTGATGTTCCTGTTTCCAAGCTAATTGTTATACCCAGTTTAATACAGTTATCACATGGATTATCGTAAGATGATTAATCTTGTACCAAGTGAGAAGATTGGTTCAGTATGCTGGGGAAGCTTTGACAACGTGAATTGGACAGCTTATAACTTAAGCCTGTTGTCGGATTTTCATAACATCACCAGAATAACATAGACTTCTGGGAAGACTCTTCAAGGATAAAACTTTGTCACCAGAAACAAAATCCTGAAAATTCTTAACCATCCACTACGACAAAAGTCAAACTGGAAAGCAAAATCTCAAAGTTCTTTGGAATTTTTAACTTTGAAAATGTGGTATATTAATTAGACCATAGTGTAGTCATAATGGAAGCTTTTTACACAATTATTGCAATCTATTAAAAGTATTCCTTTGCAAATTGAGAATAAGCAAACTGTTTCAATTAGATTTATATTGAAAAAATTATTAGATTAAGAAACTATTTCAAGATTAACTCTTGAAAAAGTTACTGTAATTCAAGAACATAGAAAGATTTGAAAATCCATACATTAAATTAGAATATTAAAGTCGTTTTAACATTGATGTGCTAACAAAGTAAATAATTTTTTTTAACCGAACCTGGCATTTAAAACAGACATCAAACTATTAAAAGTCTTCACCAGAGTTAGGGACATAACACACTGTTGCTGAACTTAAATATTTATTCATTGAGAGCTCAGCAAAAATATGATGGTGTATATGGACAAAATGCCGGCCGATGGCTGAGTGGTTAGTGATCCTGACTCTTGAGCTGTGGGTCGCGGGATTGAATTCCGGTCCGAGAACGGTTTTGCTACTTCCTTTCTCTGTTCTCTCTGTGTTTCTTTCCTTTCGTTTGTGATGATGTATGAATGTGGCCCACCCTCTAAACGGGTTTGTGGTGGTATGGCGTGGGAAATGCTACGCGTCTCTGTGACTTGATTCACTGGTGCCCACAGTGTAACGACAAATGAGTTGCAGTTTCTGACGTTGTTGTAGCATAGGGTTCGTCACCTAAGTGCCCGCCGTTAGAAAAAAAATATAGACAAAATATGATCCACTGTATAAGATACCTCGCGTCCAAAATCTTTATTTCCTAATGAATTAAAAATGTATTTCCTTAAATGTGTTCAAAATTATAATGAATTAAATAAACAATAAATATTAGTATTTAGAGTAGTTAATTAAATAATTTAAATTAGAATAATATTAAAGAATAGAGTAGTTAATTAAATAATTTAAATTAGAATAATATTAAAGTTTTATACACGTCATAGCAAGAACAGTAAAATTTTCAAAGGTTTAGACAAAAGAGCGACCTATAAAGTTCTATAAGTCAATAAAATTTGTTAACTTGGTGAATATTGACGTTAAAACCAATCTCACTATTTTCTAATCGAAAAACACTTGACATTACCATCTAAGCTACGAGGATTGGCGTTAGACTTATTTTATAGAGCTATTTTTTAAGTCTTACTAACACATTAAGTTATAATCCAGAATAAGAGTAGAAAAAAAAAATTTTTATGCTTTAAGCAAACTCACCGCCAATCAATATTTGCTATTACATCCGAACTTAAATCGATTGCGTGATTTGTTGGATTGACGCTTTACAATTCTTCTTTTTACAAACACCAGTTAACGCGACCAGGAGCTGTAATCTAACATGGCTTCCTAACAATTGTAAATATTCAAATCAGAAGTGGGAAATGAACCTACATATTGATCAACCAAAGGCCCCAGCACTAGCCATTCAGATTCTAACTTAGCCCCAACTTGATGAAGAACTACATTCCCTGTATACTTTTGAATCATTTTAAAATTTTAATAGAAACAATTAATTAGTTTAAATTATATGAATTAAAATTGGTGTAGCTTTTAAATTGTTATATTTTATTTCGGCAACGTATAGGAGAAAAAATGTAATTGATGAAAATTATATAAATCTAATTTCTTTAAATAGTACAGTTTTGCTTAAATTTTGAATATTTCTCCAATGTACTTTCTATGTATGGCATACTTAATCAAAAAAGTCCTATATGGGGTTGTAAAAAGCAATCCGTAGATTCATTAAAATTTCTTAAATTCAAAAAATATGGTTTGTTGTTATATTACTTTAAATTGTTTGATATTTGTTGATTATGAGTAACAGATTTAATACAAATCGTGTGATTTATTTGCTGGATTTTATTATTTTTTATTAAAGAAAAGAAAATACGAATCAAATAAATTTATGTTTGGCTATTAATAAAGTGAAATCATCCCAATTGCCCACGTGGAAATGAGGGCTTGCTTATAGCAATTTCAAGATTTAAAAATCTCTACTCCTGAATTATTCCTTCACATCTGGCATCGATTGATAGTGTGTTCAGTAAAAATGGGATGTCAGAAGCAATGAAACCTAGCACAGAAATGCGGAGTCTGGCAGGGCATCGAAGAGGAGTTGACGAAGGGAAGGGGGTGTTCCGAAGTGAGAAAGCAAAGTGATCCGTTAAGTGTGTCAGCCAGAGGAGGGGCAGAGGCGGAAAGTCAGCTCCAAGAAAAACATTCATTTCACGGATATCAAAGATTTGAATGAAAGCAGGGACTGAGTTATGCGGCCATTACCTTAGTAACGAAACTGAAACAAATCGTAAATTGCTGAGAACAAAAGATCAGAAGTCAAAAAATAATAAAAGACCATCATTCAAGTACTGACGAAATAGGCATAATTCCGCATCAGAAGGCATAGATGCGAAGGTGGATTTTGTCATGAAGTTGTCAGATTCGATAAAAATCTTTTTAGAAATTTTTTTGAATTGAAGGCGAAGGTCGAAAAGAAAAACAAATGTATCGATTTGTAAATTAATGCTTTGTTATGGGCTTTACGTAAATAAGTTTTGTACACAATTTAGAAGACACGGAAGCCAGGTTGGAACAGTGAACACTGTCGTGTCCGAAAGGCTTAAGGTTCGATACTTAATAGAGCCAAATATCATCTTATGTCGCATTGAATGTTTCTATGTAAGGTAAAAATTTTATAGAAACTATTGTTCGTCACCACTATTTCATGGGAAAAAGGGTCCAGTGCAAGTGTAATCATCGACATTTGACCATGAGTCAAAATGATGAGTTAGTTATCAGTGTTAATTAGCTTCGGTCAGCAGAAATAGGCAAGCTGGAAGATATCACAACAATTTAACCTAATCTAATCACCACATATCTTCTGAAAGACAGTTTACGTGGTAAATATTAAAATTTCTTAAAAACAACTTGATGTCGTTGTGTCAGGTCAATCATCCCCAGGGTTGTTGGTGGGATAGAAGATGTTCCTCGGGAGTCTCAGGTTTCTCTAATTTTTACTGAATGACAGAAGTCGGATATATGACCGCTAAAAAACCAAAATCCGTTATAAGACATTTTAATATCCACCGCCTTCCAAGAAAACCCTAAATCAAATATGAGCCATATTTACGTGTCGTAGCGGAGGAAATCAGGTAAATTCCCAAGTACTCGCCCCGAAAGACGAGCATGTGAAAAGCAGAGACTTGACATACTTCTCCCGTTGTTCAGTATCGATACCGTGCTCTCATAATTCAAAAAACACTGCCTACTGCTAATTTGCATTCAGCCTTAACAGATGCATATTGCGCTTTTATTTTCTGCATGGTATTCATCTGTGTAGATACTTGCGCATTTTCCAGGTTTCCTCCTTTTAGACTCGTGAATACGGCTCATACTTAATGAAAAGTCTCTCTGAGAGATAAATGTTCTCAATGGGTTCATAAAGAAGTCTCATAACATATTTTAGCATTGTAACTATCCACTATGTGATGTCATAATTATTCATGTCCAAGAAAGGAACTGAACTCACATGAACTAGTATGCATATATTGAAGGGATTAAAAGAATTGAATTATACCGACGATAATAAATTAAACACATAACATAAGTAATTTTCAGACATAGTTTATAAGGAACAACAAAGCTTCCTTTTTTTAATTCAATAACATTTATAAAGATAGATATTTCTTAATAAAGAAATTTTTATTTTGAATATAAAGTGATAATTTTTATAATTGAAGGACTTCTAATTTAAAATCTTACATCAAGAGGCTTTCAAAAGCAGATAAAAAAATTTTTATTTCTCTTACTTAAAATAGAAAAAACAAGGAAATATGCAAAAAAAAGTGTCATAAAAATTGCATATATTTATTTTGTACTTTATAATTTTACCTATTTTTACGGTCTGGAGAAAATTTCTTTCCCCTCCAGATAAATGTTAAAATTGAAGGAATGGATCCTCTGATGGTGCCATCTATCGGAGAAGTCTAAGAGCAAAGTCTTACTTTCAACTTCGTGGTGCTCTGGCTAAACGAAAGAAGCACCTTACTGACTTAAATTCGCATAGCCAATGGTATAGTGAGCTCAACTTTTTCAATTGTTATAAGTAACAACAGCAACAACATATTTTTACACTCAATGATATGCATAACTTGTGCGAGAAAAAAACAAGCAATATAAATCTTAAGTCAGCGACTCTACAATATAATAGGAGGAATACAAAAGGAGTGTGCCTAGAGTAAAATCGATCTAATTTTACCCGTTTAACTCTGGATATCTGACATTCTGAAATCAATACATAAAAATAATTATACATTATAACTTACAACTCCACAAAATTTTAAAACTCGGTTCTATCCTGAAAAGTAAATGATAATGAAGAAGAAAAAGTAAAGCACTGAGAGCAGAAGTGGTTTAATAAAAAATATATATATATATAATTTATGCAACAAATGCATGCATGCAAAGCACACCGGTTTGTGAGCGAATCTTAAATTATTACCTCATGTCACGGGTAAAAAGGAGGTCTTTAGGCCTTCTGTAAAATAAATCAATTGCATAATAATTATAAACCGTGTATAATGTGTGCCGTACCTATAAAACTAAATTGACCAACGCTAATAATAAATGCGCCTAGAGGCAACTAATTGCTTCTATGGGACTTTATAACACAATCTTGTTGAAACTATCGTATGAACTAATGTGAATACTTTTTCTTTTTCTTACACGCCTGTGCGGAAACTGTCCATATGAAACATTGTTTGCTCTGCAACAGGACAAATGATTTCAAAACAATCTTTTCAACACGGTAATCTTCATGCACTTAAAGAAATGGCGTGTATTCCCTCGACATTAGGAACAACCAACAGAATTCCAAAAGATGGACATCTGAACTTAGAAATTCGCTGCAAAATGATTGGCATCAAATGCTGATTATTGAACGAGTCACTATGCTGTGTGCAGAAAGATGACACGTGTGTTTGCATATGGAGGGAAAAGAGCACAGAAAAGAACCTAAAATTTGTTCAGGAAATATTACATCAGAGACCAGGGTCTTAATAAAATTAGTTAGATTTACCACGGGCATACATATGCACATCATACTTTTAAAAAGAAGATCATTCGACCGAAAAATAAGCAAATTAAAGACCATGTTTAAATTTACGTTGCAAATTTTGGATACTTAAGCAATATAATCCCAGACTTCATACACCTTGTCTTGATCAAAACTTGTTTTAGACTGCAGTTGTAACAGCATGCTTCCCTGTACCTAGCCCTGAATTAGGCTCTACCAATGACATAGAAGCAGCCGGGTGATGTCTTCATGATTTTGAAGCAAAAACCAAGGAGGAGATCCCAAAACTTGGTCAGAAACCCTCAGAGGTATCATTTGACTCGAAAGACATTGTGACCACGCACAGTTTTATAGTGCCCCAGCCACCTTTAGCGAACACGACGGATCTTCAGTCGGCCGAGATTACAACTTACTACTTTCCAATAATGAGAACGACTCCCTAAACAACCAGGCCACCACAGACCCAACTTCAGACTGTAGCAATATGGAAGTTAACGAGCTTTCCTGACATAAATTCGATTGTGCATGCTCTGGACACACTTAGACAACATTCAAAATTTGAAAAATTTAATATCCCTGTTGCCTCTATTTTTGTTATTTGTATTTTATTTATTTAAATTAGATTAATGATTTGATTTTATTGAAATATATTATTAGTTTATAAGAAGTCATAAAATTAATTCGGTTTATTCAAATAATAATAGTATAATAATGAATTTCTAAAATTAAAATATTTTTAATTTTAGAAATTCATCATTTTATTAATTTACTTACTTTTTATATAGCTCACACAAAAACTAATTTATATGTTTAAACTTAACTTTGTAAAAATTTGTGAAATAATTTTTCCCATTACTGTATGAACAACAATTTTAGTGTGTAACTCAACAATTACTTATTAAAAGCTTTATAAGAAATCGAAGAAAAGAAATATTTTTAAGCCTTCTCTTCAAACAACAAACATAATGTCAATTTGCTCTTCGACACATATACAAATAAATCTTCTTAAAAATAAAAACAATTCTCTTAGAAAGCATTGAAATCGATGCAACTAAGTCATTCCTCTAAAGAACAATATCGCGTGCAAATTTATTTAGTTAAAAAAAACTGAAGAAAATGCATTAAAAGTTAGCTTAAAACACTTTCCTCTGTGTAGAGAAATTTGGATAATAATCAATACAAGAAAGTTTGATATTTCCACCAAAATCTGGCGCTTATTTTTAACGTCGCAACCCTAATCAACAGATGAAAGTAAACAGAAACGTTTCTCTGCAATGTCTTCAATCCTTTAATAAACAACAGAAGTTTTTATTTGCGCGTGGTTTAATTAGATTATTTACCCTTAATTCCGTAAATATTTTATCTATTTCATTATTAAAATTTCCGAAGTTTTCAGAAAATTAAGAATTTTTATGAAGGTAGGTATAAAAGTTATATAACTTGTATTACTTGGGACATAAAATATTTGGTTGAGTAATTTTTGGTGCCTGTTCTTTCAGATATGTGTTAAGGAACGCTTTTGTTGATTTATTTAGTTTTTAATCCAAATATGATTTGAATGAGTAATTTTATTTATGATTTACATTTCTTGTATGTGTTATTTACTAATTTTCCAAATTGCATTTCTAAAAATGTTTGTATTTAAATTAGAACATCATGTTATGTAACCAATAAGGTGATTTTCCTCTGTATTTTGATTTAGAAGACACAAAAAAAGTGAAAAAAAATTGAAATCATCATTTTACAGATCTTCCAAAAAAGAAATCTGGTGAATTCACTGAGCTATTATTCATTGCATATTAGGCTGCACACATTGAATATTGAGACACATTTTTTATCTTTAAATGAACAATGAATTTTTAATTTGTATTATCGCTTCAGTATTTAATATGTTTTAATTTAGCAAAAGAATTAACCAATGAAATGCCATTTTGCAAACTAATTTAAAGTTATTGGTTATTAAATGTTTTCTGTTCTTGGTTGTGACCACTCGTAACGTGTTTCCTGGACAAGTTTTAAAAATAATGGAAAGTGAAGAAAGTGTGAAATGTTTTCGGTATGTTTTGTTCTGTAAAACATATCGAAGAACCAATACTTTAAAATCAATTTAACAAACTGCTAATGTGATGTTAACTTAGAAAATAAAATCCTTATTAAAAAGAACGAAATAAAAATTCATAATTTATTTACTGGTA
Organism: Latrodectus elegans; assembly: GCA_030067965.1. NCBI lineage: Eukaryota > Metazoa > Arthropoda > Arachnida > Araneae > Theridiidae > Latrodectus > Latrodectus elegans. The sequence goes on along the minus strand of CM057816.1, from coordinate 100,350,139 downwards.
AAAAAATATGTTGTATTATTTAATCATTTATAATTATATTATTTAAAAATTAAAGTTAGATAAATATTTGATTTCTACACACTTTAAAACAATAAATAATCTGAAGTTATTTTCATCAAGAATTTACGATTTGTTTCATGTATTCATTAAATTGTTTACATTTCCTATATATCTTATTTTATCACTTGATTTCAATTTATAAATATTTCATTTAAATTTTAAAAGTGTTATACAAAAAAATCCTTACTAAATACTTTTATTTATATACTATTATTTCTGATGTTTTGATAATATGAAATTCAAATTTTTAATTGAAACAAATTATAATAATCATAAAATAATTTATATAATTTATTTCTCCCTTGCCTCCTACTTCATTCTTTAACTCTTAAGTTATTCAATAATATAAATAAATTTAAACTGTAAAGATTTGGAGTGATAAATCATCTCATATTGATACATCTATCATATAATGTTTTATTTAAAAAAAACTTTTGTATGTGTGTTTAAATTTTTATTAGCTAGGATTTTTTTAAAAATATATTTTAATAAGATTTTTTGTTATAAGAAATTTCAGGCTTTTAATTAATTTTATTTACAACACAGTATTACTAACGTTTTCTTGGAAACCAAATTACCTATCTAGATCTAATAAAATTAAAGGTTCTCAAATAGAACATTTGTGTGCAGTTAAATATTTAAAAATTTAAGAGCCTTTCATCTAAATAGATATAGCTTAATAATTTTGTATCTAAGCCTACTTTTATTGTAAAATGCTATGAACAGAAATATTTATTAATTGAAAATTCGATACATATGTAATAGTAAAAAATGCTTAAATTAATAATCTTTAAAAAGAGTCCCTTACTTTTAAAACTGAAGCGCGTATAAATTAAGAAAGTCATATTTTAAAATGACGGATTGTCTTATAATTTAAACTGAAAAGTTAACTCTTGAGACACTTTTACAAAAATAAAAGTTTTTCTCGGTTTTGTAAGAGTATCTTAAGAATATTGAGTAAAATAGATCTTTTTTGATATTTTTATAAAAAAAAATATCTGATTCAAATTCAAATGAATTCACACCGATCTTTCTTAAAGTTAATTTTGATCATTTAAGATTGGTTGAGTTTTAAGAAACAAAAGAACTGAAATTCCTTGATTTTGAATATAAATCTAATTCATATTTAAAAAAAATGTAGAAATTTTCTCTTTTTAAAAATATATTTGCATATATTTTGTTAATATTGAATTATACGTATGCCTCTCCAGCTTACACAGAAAATACATTAATAATTTAAAAGACAAGATTAAAAGAAATGGATTACAAAAGAGAAAATATTTTATAAAAAAGAGCTAAAATATCAAGAAAAATACTAAAGAAACTACATGAAATAAAATTTTATGTGATTAATTTATTATATAAACAAAACATATGATTAAGTTGATTGCAATATTACTTAAGTTACTGCTAATGGTGATAAAAATCCAAGTGTTAGTTAATAATCTGATATATAAGCATGTCAGAAGCTCATTATTAATGCAAATAATCAATTGAAGCATTTATTTTGTTTAAGAAGCACCACACTGAATACAAAAATCATAATTTTTTTAACAACGGAGGGTGCTGGCTGAACTACCCTCCTCCACAACAAGGCCAGAAACTGCTACTCATTTATCGTTATTCGGTGGGTACTTGTGAAGCAACTCAAATAGCATTACCCACGCCACATCCATACATCTTCGCAGAAGGAAAGGCAGAAACACAGTGAGAATTAACATCCATGCCTGAAACGGGATTCGAACCCGGGACCCTCAGTCTGGGAGTCGGGATCACTAACAACTCAGCCATCGACACAACTCATAGTAATCTATCTTGATAAAGATGGATACATACGTGACTTTAAGGGTAAAAAATTTAACAGGTTTAGTATTAATGTTAGAAAAATAAAACTGAGAGATAAATAAAAAAAATTTTTTTTAAACTATCTTTTTAAATTATTAATAACAAAAATGGAGCTGTATAGTGAAAAAATTGTAGAACTAATAAAAAGTGTTAGAAGGAAATCATAATTTGACAATATTTCAATAAGAAAAGCAAACTTCGCTTTTTTTGCATCTCGTACATAATAAAAAGTATCATGAGACTTCATGTGGAACACATCTGCTGTATGTTTAACTTTTCATTCCTTGAGTGGTCAATAAAACTGAGTGCGCAATGTTGGGAACATGGTAGAGGCCGGCCACCTAATTGTCATATGCTTTACACTCCAAGGCCTTCGACCAAGGAAATAGATATGGGCACTGTTGGCCTGTCCTACTGTTGAGTTCACTTTATGCGTATCTAAATGTATTTATTAAAAATAAATTCATTCTCTACGTTTATTGTAGAAAGTGTTTATGAGATTAAATATGGAATGAACCTAATTAAATAATTATCCAGTTCATCGTCGGATCACAGGAAAAAACAATTTAACTGTAAAATAATATTGTAATATCAAAGCAAATGAATAATGTACATAAATACATAGAAAGAAATGAATTAAAATTATATTAGTTTAAAACTCTAAATGACTGACATAATTAAAAACTAAATCTATGGACGCACCATATGTTTTTGATTATCTAAGGAACGAAATATATCAGAATTTAAAATGAATGCATTTTGATGAACATTCAAATTTAATATGAATATGTATCCAAATTTAAAAATAATATATTTTACTTTTTTTTAAATTTTTTGCGAGATTAAATCATGTATTTATTACAAGCGATTACTTTATTTTGTAGAAATATTATATATAGATGGTCAATTTATTGCAAAATTTGCAATTTTTAATCTATCTTTCAATTTTTACAGTTTTAGAAATTAATGCATTTTTTACCATAAAATATACTGTTTCACATTACGACCATCATTTCCAGATGCAGTCGAAATATTAAAATGGTATGAATACTGTGTGCTGTATTTTTCTGTAAAATAGTTTTATAAAAGTTCAAAACATTAATATATTTGTGATGCTTATAAACATGTCATAGTATACAAAAGTTGTACAGATATGATGTGAATATAAAGCCATAACGGATTAATTTTTTTACCAAAGATGTCTTTCTCTAACCAATAATACACTGCCCAACATTGAAAATGCAAATACCAAGAAGGAGTGGCCTGAAAATTGTGCGAATTTCAATGTAGCCGTATTTTACCAAGTTATACAAATGATATGAAATGCGCAGATCGCCAGCGCACGTAGAATAAGATATAAAGGAAAGAACAGGCGTAATCGGCAATGTTCGCGGCTTTATTGCTTCTTGGAAAATAACTGTAGAAAGATTTTTCTTCTCGCAAAGGACGCTTGTAATTTCAGTTTCCTTGCGTATATTTCCCTCATCTGCAAGTGACATCGAATGGCATGAGCGAGTACATAACGGACTAAATCTACTGTGCTGTGGTTCGTGATGTGGCTGAGCGACTCTTGCGCACAGCATGTCTCGTCATCAGATGCTGTATTGCATCGATGTGGATGCAATAGTTCCAGTCGCTGTGCCTCCAGTGATTACAGATTCGCACCACTATCTCTGGGTCTCCTTCAACACGATCGCCATCTGAAGGCCGTTGTTCTTCCTCCATCAAACTGAGAAACGTGCTGGAAAGATACTGGATAAGATCATGGAAAGATACTGGAAAGATTGTGTTTAAGCAAGCTTACAAAAATTTGCTTCTCTTCAAATTGGCAATTTCTCAATATAAAACTTGTAGGTGGCATTATCGTTGGACAGAATTTAAAATTTATGCGCATGCATTACAATGGATTGATTTGCATAACTTGTCTTCGTAAATGTGTGTTTTAAATTTCACATGATTTGCCTGCTTGTATGTTTGTGTTTTGTGTAGAAGCAGCGTTTGGTAAAATGAGTTAACTAGTGATGCTGTACAACATAAATAATTTTTAGAAAACAATTGAAGGGTAAGTTATTATTTCTGTCTAATTTACGAATAAATGAACTTAAAATTTTGTGATTATTATTCAATAAATTTTATGCCATCATACACAATTTATTAATATTACAAATTTTCCTTATAAAAGTTCTTGATTGAAAAAATATTTATTTTTTATTAAGAAAAACTGCTTTAGTTATATATCTCATCGCCACAAACTCATATGATGTAAGTTTTACATGATTTGCGTGCTTTCTTCGGGATATTGCAGATTGGATGACTAGCTATACACACACACACACACACACACACACACACACATATATATATATATATATATATATATATCTAGTCAATATATATATATATATATATATATATATATATATATATATATATATATATATATATATATATATATATATATATATATATATAGATAGTCTATATATATATATATATATATATATATATATATATATATATAGCTATAGTCATATAAACATTTATACTTACATACTTAAAATCAAAATGGTAAAAATTGTTCACTAAGAATGATTATGGTTATAGTTAATAGTCCAGGTTAAGAGAACATTCAATGTTTTAAAAAAAGGGTTTTAATTTTTGTAACAATGTGTGCCTGTATAGAAATAAATTCTGTTATAATGTAGTAAAAACCTCTTATCTACTGATATCTTATATACCACACAGATTCTGTAATAATTAGAAAAATTTTATTTTGAAAGTGTAAATAATATATAAGGGCAAAATTATTCATTCCTTATATATTTTTGTTCCTTCTCATTTTTCTTAATTTCTAAACCTATTCATTAAAATATATTTAATTATGTTAAAAATATATATATTTTACAAAAGAGGGTTAGAGATCGGCATGTAATAATTCTATAAAATTCTATACAAGCTTATAATATTTAATATGTTTTAATTCTCCATTGAAATTTTGATTCATCAATTATTATGAAAATGAACATGCATCATTATATTAACATGATAATCAATTTATCAATGTATTATTTTTTTTATCTAAATAGCTTATGTTTTTTTTTATTCCTTGTGTCTGCCTTATTTAAATGTTTATATCATTTTTTATTATAATTTTAAATTTTATAAAACAGAGTTCTTTTCCTAAGGGTTTATTCAATTTTGATAAATTGTCCCACCAATTTGAAATTAGATTTTCAACCCGATAATTCCATTTTCTTTTAAATTATGCTATATTGGATGAAATAATATGTGTTTTGTATTAATTATATATTTGAGTGTAAGCTGAATAAAACTATTTTTGACATTCTAATTTTTTTATTTATAGTATACGAAAATCAGTTTCTGACAGAGACTGCAACTTCTTGTAGTGCAAGATTTTGCATTTTGAAGAATCCAATAATCACACTGAAGGTTTACTTGTGGAAGTAGAACAATGCATTTTGCAGAACTTCTTCACTTATATTTATAAAAGATGGGGAAGAATGTCAAAACTTTTCCAGTGGAATATGGTCCGCACGATGGTTTCAGTTGGAGGTCTCCAGACGGTGACTACAGCAGGAAAACCAGCAACCCACTGGACTTGTGGTGGTTCCAGAACGAGGAATACAAGGATCTTCCGAGATGTAAATGCAACAAGGAAAAAAAGTACAACCAATCAGTTTTGCGTTATTTCCTCAGGAGTCTCTCCAAATCCTCCATCAGTGGGGTGAACAGCGCCGTCTCAGCAAAAAATAGGTTGCAGAGGTATATCTGGGTTGTGGTGTTCGTGTGCTGCTTCTCTGGATTTGGCTACCAGGCTTTCCACTTCCAGCAAATTTACAACAGGAACCCGTCCGTTGTGCAGATAGAGGTGGAGAACGACGGGCTTGCAGAATTCCCTGCAGTTACTCTTTGCAACACAAACAGGTGACAAGATTATTATTCATTTTATAGAAAACAAGTGCATGAAGGTTTCAGTTATTCAATAAAATAGTCTTTTTAAATACATGGGGATTGGGTTAAGACCATGAAGTATATTACATTATTTTTAATCAGATTTCATTAAAAATAGAACTATTATACATCTAAAGTAAAGGAACAATAAATTATAAGTAATATTAAATACAATTTTTATGTAAATAATTGTATATGTCTTTTATTCAGCGATCGATTCATACAAAAATATACAACTTAATGAAAGGAATAACTAATTTGGATAAAAATTAGATTATTTTTAATACAAATTTTTGTCTGCCTTCACAAGAATCAAAGCTGGTAAAAAATGTTTATTTAATATATTAGTTTAAACTAATTATATACAAATTAATTTCTTCTTTAGGCCGAAGTGTTCGAATGGAACATATATAATGCAAACTTACTTGGAAGGCTTAGCTCAACTATCAAATTTGATTATTTATATGTTCTACTGCAATATACATCCGAAATAAATTGGTTTAAATGCCAATTATATTTATTTAGAGCAATTTAAGAAAACATTATATAGGCAAAAAGTTCTGACGCAGTTTGAGAGGCTCATAAGAAATGTTAAGGGTTTGATGGTATTCATAATAGTATCAACGTGAAGAATTTAAAATTCTGAGTTAAAAATACAATGCGGCAGCAAACTTTCTAAAAAATTAATTTTTAGAAAAAAAATTGTTAAAATTAGCTGTATTTTTTAAATTTACTTTAATGAGAAACAATAATTTAATTTTAAGCAAAATTAAAATGTAAAATCAAAATTCAAGTTCGTCTAATGATGATAGCATTGTCAGAATTAGTTATGTAAATAATAAAATACACTGCTACATTTAGTGTTAGAAAAAGGAAAGAAATTTAATCCATGAGATGGTTTGTTGATTTTTTAATTGGCAATGGAAAACAGAAACAATTCTTTTTACTTAGTTTATTATTCTTTAATCATATTTCCTGCTAATATTACTTTCAGTTATTAATATAATACAGTCTGAGTAAAAACTTTAAGGCCAGTAAACATTTTTGAGAAAATTGAAACATTTAAACTGAGAAATTAAAATACCATTTTATTGATAACTATTGAATTTAAATAAAAGTACATAAAGTAGAAAAATTAATTTTCAAATATTTTATTATTAGAAAATATAACAGAACACACAGATGTGAATATTTGAGCCTGAGTAAAATCCATAAAGCCAACATAGAAAATAACATATAAGAAAAAAATTACAAATTCTTAGAGGTTGTGTAGGAGCCATTTCTTCGAATTACTTCAAATATTCTTGTTTTCATGGATGAAACGAGTTTTTGACAAAGGATGGGGTAGGTTATATACCATTCATCTTCAATAGTAGATTTCAGCTCTGTTGTTGATGTAAAATGTCTCCCATTATCATAAACTCTTCTTGCTAAGTCACCCCAAAGGTTCTCGATTAGATTGAGGTCAGGTGATCTAGCTGGCCATTTCACACTTTTAACATTGTTGACTTGAAACCATTTTTTGTGCTATTAATCGAATGGATTAATGCGTTGCCTTGCTGATATTTCCAATTTTGTCCAGCAATACCTTCAGCATTTGGAAAAGATGATTTGTTAGGACAATTTGGTATCCTTGTGAATTCATTCTACCTGAAATGAAAGCCCACACCATTATAAGCAAAACTGCCCCATGTCATGATAAACCCTTCATCTAATTGGCGATTGGAGAATATTTCTTTTTCATTTCTAATATAATTCCAGTAGAAATTCCAGCCATCTGGTCCATCAAAATTTCATTTTGTTTCGTCAGAAAAAATAATTTCTATCCATTGGTTGTTCCAGGTCATGATTTTCTGGACAAAGTTCAAACGCTCTAATTTGTGTCTCTGCAGTAATTGAGGCTTAGCCAATTTTGCTGTATAAGTGTACCTTCCGGACCTTCGAATTCTGTTATAAATCGTTTTTGACTAACTTTCAAACTTGTCGTCGGAATTTGTTTCCTGGTTCAGCATTTTCCAGTAGATGCAAGTCTGCAAAACTTTTCTTTCATCAAGCGAGGACAAAACTTTAGGTCTTCTCCCAGTATTCTTTTTACCATAATTGCCTTTCAATTTTAAAAAAAATTGTTGATTAAAGTCTTTGATCTTCCTATCTTTATCGCAATAACACTACATTCCTGTTGAAGACAAAGTTTTGATCTGTCCTCTTTAAAAATCAGTTAACTTCTTACCCTTCGACATTTTCACAAAGAACACCAATACTTCGAAGAAATGTATGACAAGTATGAAAATTGCAACGTTGTCACAAGCTAGTCGTTGCAATGGTAATTACACGATTATATAATATTTATTTTTTAAAAATTACTGGTTGCCTTAAAGTTTTTACTCTGGCAGAAATACTAACTTTTTAAATAACCACATGTTTCTCATAATTATGTATTTATAAAATAAGTTTATAACATTTAATTCTTGTTAATGAACTTAAATAATTAATATTATTTGAATCTCTTTTATTTCATTTTACATTTTCTCAAAAAATTTTACTGGCCTTAAAGTTTTTACTCAGGCTGTAATATATAAGCATATATATTATTATATAATATAAATATATGAATAATATGTATATATATATATATATATATATATATATATATATATATATATATATGTATGTATGTATGTATGTATGTATGTATGTATGTATGTATGTATGCATATGTATTTCTATATATATGTATATGTACATTATATATATACATATTAATAAGTGTACATATATAATGCAAAAATTGTATACAGAGAGGATTCTCTTATATTATTAGTATTATTATGAAATAATAATGAGATCATGCTTGTTGCTTTAACTATCAATTATTAACCAAATATATTTTATTAAATTTTTCATGTTTATAAAAATAAGCAATTTTTCCAGAGTACGAAAAAGCGAACTTTGCAAGTATAAGCCGGAACGATGCGAGAGTGGTGAAAATGTGGTAAAAGAATTTTTTAATCATATATGAAATATATTTTCTTTCCCTCTCACTTTGTAAAATAAATTTAAGAACATTTATTAAAATGTATATATATATATATATATATATATATATATATATATATATATATATATATATATATATATATATATATATATATATATATATATATATATATATATATATATATATATAAATTTAATAATAAGATAATAATAATAATAATAAGGCTATGAAATTATAAGATTCTTTATAAGCAATATTTTGAATTATTAAAAATGAATTAATTTTTCTGATAAGAATCATAGTAATGTAATATGTCTTGAAATGTAGTGTAATTATACTCAAATTTGTCGAAACGATAATGGCAACTAAATGGCACTTTTTATCTGTAAAATTAATGAAAAGCTATTCATGGATTTAAAAAAAAATTTTTGTTATTCTAAATTAAATTGATATTATGAATTTAAATGACATCATAAATTCTTTATGAAATATTATTATAAACCTATCAAGTAAATTCATAACATTGCATACGTCATTTTATATTCATTTTTGTTGAATAAAAATAAAATGTGCAGTAATCCCCCTATAACTGAGTATTTTAGTATAGGCGTTTTCCTATAACTGAGCGTTATAGAAGAACGCGACATTTACGTAAAACGCACTCGTATGACCTCGTGTAATGCGTTAGGTACAAATAATTCACGTTTAACTTTTCTTGTTAAAGAAGTTTAAATCGAATATTAAGGAAAAACTGTGTTATGAATGAAAGGTGATCATTTTCTTAAAACCAAATTAAAAGCATTTTAAATAAATATAAACATATGTAACTGTAGCTATAAAACAGTTCATCCATAAAAATTGAATAATTCTCAAAACAGCTTTATTTAATGTTTATTCGCTGTAGAAATTTTCTAATAAATTGGGGCAAGATATTGTTTTCAAATTGGCTGCATTGAACCAGAGAGGTACTGTCTGTTTACAGCGGATTTTCTCGCATGTTGGGATTTACGAAAACGAAGTTGCTGATTTGCTTGCTGGTGAGGGTTGCGAGCTCCCACTCCTCCTTCCAAAGAACTTCGAATCTCAGAGATCCATTCGTTATTTCTAGCTGGTATAAATGACACTTGGAAGATTCCACATCGGCATGCTTGGTATGCCGCTGGGTGCCCTGGTCTGTCCCTACAATGTACTGGTTCAAGACTTCAGAAGACAACACTATCCAGACTTATGACTGGCCACATAAGAAGTTTAAGTTTCAGTAGTGGTGTGAAGAGTTATGCTGTCTGCCGATGTTCAGCCTCCGCATCTCCCTCACATATCTTAGAATGTATTGGTGCCTCTGTGGTGCAGCAGTTGAATGAGGGGATAGGGTCGTCTGGCTAATTTCACGACTTGATCTCTTGGTCCTGGTTTATTCTAAACCAGGGGGATAAGCAACAACAACAGGAGTTTTCTGAAATAATGTTCCACCGCTATCCTTTTTCAGCAGAATGTTCAAAGGTCAATAATATTATTTAATTTTATAAAAACACGATTGAGACACCCTGTGCGCGAAATAGGTTATGAACTGTAGAAATCAGTATAAATTTTTCAGTACAGAAATATGACGTGGGGAATCAATTACATGGGGGAAAACATGTGTCACACGAAGGACATGTAATAGCGTTATTAGAATACCGTGTTATAGGGAGGGATTACTGTAAGAGTAATTTCCAAAATTTGATACAGCACTAGCCTATTGTATTCAAGAGGTTGAGAATGTGTGTCCTTGTTTAAAATTATTTTATTTAATAACATAACATCATTACCTTAACTATATATAAAAATATATCTTGGGTGTTTTCTTATATAATATGGTGCTAACTTCTGAATGGTATTGGTGCCCTGTTGCGGTAAAATTGCAACCGTTTTGTTTTGTTTCAAATGGGTTTATTTAACTTCCTATATAAGGGTAATTAATTGAGGATTGCATTTCATGAACATGGCATATTTAGTTTAAATTTGAAACTAATAGGATATATCCCCCATCTTTTCAACGCTTTTCGTCTTTAAACTATTCTAACACTGTGGCCACTTAAAAAACCTTTATATGACACAAAAATAACGTAAAACACGAGCAAAACCCAAAAATAACAACAAAAATATCCAAAAAATCATTAAAAAATTCAAAATCATTAAAGTGAAAACCAGAAACACTATCCTCAAAACAAAAGATGGGACATTTGGAGAGAAATCTCTTGGGGGAGACATATCATAATTATACCTTAAATTTATAGTAATTCAAAAAATTTGAAGCATTATTTTTTACTTATTTTTATTGATTATATTATTTAATACTACCTGCTTTTAAGAAAATGCAAGCTGAGTACAAGGAAAATTGGAATAATTGAGAATGAAACTCACTTCACGTTTCTGCAATACTCATTAGACCATAGAATTTACAATATTTACAATGGAAGACCAAAAATTTAACCGACAAAAAAATATTTCAATGTATACTTAAAAAATATAAACTCTTAAGTTAACTTAATAAGTGCTCACAATTTTTTGAGTGTCTGCTCAAGAGAAAAATAGAATAATGAATTTTCTGTTTTCTATGTAAATTAGTATATAAGAATGATGAAAGCGAAAGCAGAACATTATGCGAAGATTTACTTATTAGAAAGAAAATAAAATAAGATATTAGAAATATAATAAGATATTTAAGATATTATATACACACACATATATATATATAACAGTATATATATATATATATATATAAGAGAGAGAGAGAGAGGGGGGGGAAGATACAGAAGAAAATGATACGAAAAATATGACAGGAAGCAAAATTATTTGGTGTATTTTTTACATAATTTTCCTTACAGTAAAAGGATAAAATATATTCGGAAGCATTAATTACAGACCCAATTTTCCGACAGAAAAAAGGGAATCAAATTTTTAATTTGATATTTTACAAAACGTACAACTATATAGAGGATACTATAATGTGATGCAAGTATTGTAAATATAAGCATTATTAAATGATAAATGTTTATAATTTTTTTTAAATTTCCTAAATGAACACTGTAATTTAACTTATAGTGTATACTTCAAAAATGGAAAAAAGAATCCAGATTTTTGTAAAAGTTATAAGGAATAAACTAAATTAGGATGTTACATGATAATAATAAGAAAAGAGCAGAATTTCCATTCAAAAATAAATTTTTGTATTAATTTATATATATTTAATATTGCATGTATTAACATCATTATGAATCGCTATTACGTGGGAAGTTAAATTACAATCTAAATTCATTACTAGCAAGACTTTAACTTCTGATATTGTTAGGAGCAATGAATTATAGAAACAATCTAATTAACCAGAGTACCACGAAAATGAAAGTACGACTTTGCTCTTAACTCCTCTGAAAGATTTTTGGACCATAGTAGTCTAGATGCTGGAGTATCGGCCTTCTTTCTATCAGGAAGGGTAGGTTTCGATTTCCAACACCGCAAAGACCCACCGAACTTATGTGATATATGTGTTCGTTAAATCAGTGAAATAAAAAAATCCTATGGTCGGTCGTTGAGCAGTTACCAGAGGTATAATGGTCTGAATAAAATTGCCTCCCCCTTATGATCAATGTCAGAGTGGATCCTCTGATGGTGCCCTCTATCGGAGGAGTTTAGAGCAAAGTCGTAGTTTCACTTTCGTGGTGCCCTAATTAAAACGAAACCCGCACCCTACTGACTTACAATCGCATAGCTAACGGCAAAGCGAGCTTAGCTTGTCCGAGTGTCATAAGTAACAACAACTTAATGGTTTTCTTAAGAGCCTTATCTAAATTCATTACTAGCAAGCATTAGCGTGTCAATACTTGACTGAAAAAATATTGTTCTCATACTGCTTTATAAAGGTTTTTTTTAAATTGTGCACGTGATGTTTTGTAATTAAAACTTCTATTGACTAACACTAAGAATTAGTCAAAGGGTGTCAAAGGGGTCTCTTTGTTGTCATGTTTCTTTATTTCTCTTTGCAAATGCTTTACGCCAGTGATTTTGACCTTGTATTAATTATTCTAACGGCAATTGGGTTTTTTTTTAATATCTTATCAATTTTGCAAAAAAAAAAAAATGCATGTTGCCATTTGAAAATTTGATTTTTTTTTTTTTTTTTTTTTTTTTTTTTCCTTTGAGACAGAATCTATGAGCTCGGCGTTACTTAAAAGCATCGCAACCTTTAGCATATATCTTTAAATAACTACTTCTGAATTTCTATTTGATTCCTTGAACGGAGAGTCAGCTAGGGTTTCACAAGTATGAGAAGTTTTTATATTCATCTTTGTGTGTAAAAAATGATGTACACATAAAATTTCTAAACATAAAAAACTTTTTTGCAATTTTCAATAAATTTTAATTTTTAGCTGAAATAATTAATTATAGTTTAATCACATTATTTTCATCATTTTCAATTAAAAGCGCTGCATACTTTTCTCGTGGGCAGTTTCAATTAAACATGTGATGAGAATAATATACTTAAATATAATTATTTTTGAAAAGTAAAATGCGTGAGAGTAATTTGTTTCTTAAATTGGTTTTTGTCAAAATTTTCTCTTAACTTACTCAAGAGTCATGTGAATATGTTATTGTAGACCGTTTCGGAGCGGGAAATCGGGGAAATCATCTACGAAATTTTGGGAGAAAATAAGAACGAGAGGAAAAAGCTGTTGGGACACTCCAGGGACATGATACAGAGCTGCACTTTCAACGGTGTCCCCAAAGTGAAGGAAGAAGAATGCTTAGAGTAAGAATTTTTATGTTGGTAAAATTTCCTAGAATATTCTTAAATGATGCACACCTTCCTTATTAATAACTGTGAGATACTAATAATATGACATCACCCTTTTAAGAAAACTCAATGTGTGCAACTAAATGGTGAATGACTTTTTAACAATGAGTGATGCATCAATATATCAATCTGAATCTTTTGTAAGTTTGTGGTCATTAGGAAATTTCTGCAATTACCACAAACGTCAATTATTTTAAATAAAATCCAATGAACATTATTAATGTCTTAGAACACATAAAAGCATTTAAGCGCTTCCGTTCAGTAGAATGTTGCTTATGGAACTAAATTGTTTGAAAATTATGAAAAGCTTTCTAGTTACAATTCAAAGGGCAAAGAGTTGACCATACCTCATTATTGACCCGACTGTTCGAGAGGTTCTGATTGTTTGAGACAAAACTTTATGTTAAGATATATCGAGAAATTAATAACAGTTATAAAGAATGCAGCAAAATTTACGTCGCATCCTGCTGCGAGAATTTGACTTTCTTATTCTCGTAATTCCGTAAACTGATGTGGTAAAAATATTATCTATTAAAATAATATGTGTCTTAGCCAAGCTCCTTTCACTATTTAACAAGAAAATGGTTTGGATTAAATTGATATATTAGGATATTTTGAAGGCTAATCCCAGCAGAAGTCTTGAAAAATAATCCCCAAGTTCAACCTAGAAATGTAAGTTCATGCTATGTTAAAGTAGTTTGTTTTCACAAAGATTCTTTATGTAAACAGTAACATGAGATTATGGTTCCAAATAATTTGATGGCTGTAGATGTACAAGGTGGGAGCATTATCTATCAAACCGAGACATAAGATTGTTTCTTAAGCTATTTAACGAACTTTTTTTTTACCATACAATTACTTAAATTATGATATTTTTTTGCCTCCAACGGAATCTCATCGAAGAAATAATTCGACATATTTTCGCTACTATTGTGACAACTGATTATTGTTTACTCAAATAACATGAACAATAATTTCAATGCCATAATATTCAAATTAAAAACATTGTACTTCACTATTTTTCACTCTTTATCCATGAAACTTTGAGCTACCATATTTTCATGTAAGGATTATATGTTAAAAAAATTTCGAATTTCGTTGTCCACATTTTTCGCCGACGCGGATAATTTAGTAAGAAACATTTACAATAAGAAAAGCCTACGATAAAGTTTTGAAAGAAATGTCGTTTATGTTTTATAAAATAAATAACAGATGGAGTCATGACTTAGCTGACTTATTTCTGCTATTATAAGTTTTGTCCATTTGCGTTTAAGAACGAATTCGTTTCCATGGAAAGATATTACAGTTACTATTTGGCTATCGTCATTTCGCACTTTGCTGAAACCTGAGCTGTTTCGTTCTAAAAATATTCAAATTCGCATATCATCCAGGGAAAGCGGAAGCGTTCCTCAGAAGATTTTAAACTAACAGTTATAGAGTAGCGAAGCAAAAAAATTGGCGAGAAATGTTAATGTTAGGTAAAAATCAAAGCATTCGCAGTACAACAAGAAAAAATGTTTGCAAAGCGCAGATTGAAAATATTCTCCTTATTTCCTTTAATTATTAACGAAACAAATGTGTTTTATTTTTTAAAATATGTCTAACCATATTTTGAAAGTTATTAAAAACTAAAAATCAGCAATTTTTGATAGAATCTTCTAGGGTTATCACTCTCAATAATCGATCTGGGGCTTTCATAATATTTTATTCACACTTTACGAAGAAATGGATCCAAATAGGATCCAATCAGATGTTTTCATGATTAATGTTTTTTCTGTACAATTTATCAAATTTTTTTTATATTTAAGAATTATTATTATATTTTTGGCTATTCACCGAAAAAATTACTGCTGATTATATACAGGAAAACACGGTACTTTTATTCTATAGAAATCAAAAATAGATCATATAATGATATCTAGTTGGCATTTTCAAAATAACTTTTGTTTGTTGAGAATTATAAATAATTCTTGCTTAATTTAGATCTCATGGTTTAGAAGGAGATGGTTTTAAAGTTGAAGTAATCAGTACAGCGCCCTATCATCATTGAAATTTCAATTAATTCGGTGGTTCGATGGTTATTGCTCAAGCCTTCTACTAAACATAGCATCATTACTTTCCCATCAAGGTTATGGATCTTTGTAGTGGCTAAGAATACATTTTAATTTTTAGATCGCGATCCCATAAGCCTTCATGGCCAAAAAGACACTTGCCAAATAAACCAAACAATGCACTTAAATCTGAGAATGACTTAAATTAAAATTTAATACATAGTATCAGTATTATATATAAGTAATCAAAAACACCTTACATAGCAGTTATATTATTAATTAGCTTTATATTCAGTCTTAAAAACTTTTTTTACAGAAACCTCAAGTATTCTTATGACCCAGATTATGGTAACTGCTACACAATACCATCAAGAAACAAAGTCGGACACATTTTGGAAGCGAGAGAAGCGGATTTTTGGCAGGAAGCAAATGGTAAATGCCTATTTCATTTATTGACTATATTGATAATTCTGGTAAGAGTTAGACGTATAAGGAATTTTCTAATATCCAAACGAAACAGCATCTCTTAAAAAATTATTCTATTTCGTGAAGCATATGAATACTTTATAAACTAAATAATTAAAAATGTTTAGTTAAATATGTTTGACTTAAAGCTGTGTTGAAAATTATACTGAATCAAAAACAAATTTCCTCAAAAGCAACAATATAAAAAATCTTTTTTAAGTACTGCTGCTTTCAACGAAAATTTATTTATTTTCTGAAAACAATTAAATTTATTTATGTCACTTGTGGTATAGTTTTTCTCCTCCTGAATGATGCTTTTTAAAGATAAATTAAATTTATTTATGTCGCTTGGTATGATTTTTCCCATACTGCCTTTTATCTATCAAAAAACTGCATGATTTCACATAAAAACATCACGATGCTTTGATGATAACGAACATATTGACATTGTTTTTATAGGGTGATTCCGTTATCAAGTGACTGAAATCATTGTTAAACAATAGTTATTAATTAATTGTGTTTATAATATCTTTATATTGATTGCTATGTTTTGAAGTTTAATTCTACACACTAATAAAACATACCCCACACATAGTAATATAATGTAATAACAATTTCTCCTTCAATAACAATTAAATAACTTTTCTCTAGATATACAAGAATATGTAATTTATAAAATTTCAGTTAATGAACTACTTAATACAATTTCATTCAAAAATTTAATCTTATATCAATTTGCATATCCCAAAAAAGGCATGTATAAATAATTAAAAGGCTGTTTTAATTTGTTCCATATAATTTTCTTCATATTTAAATTTTGTGTCAATTACTGCCATTATTAACCTTCATCTGATATAAATAAAAACTGAAGTTTAATTTCATAAGAAATGAATATCATGCCCTATAATATGAATTAGTCGAAAGATGAATTTACTTAAATATTCTATTGAAAAGTTCAAAATATTAAATGGCCTTACAAATTTCGATTGATATATGATGCCCATATGAAAGAGATTATCAATCTTTTTAAAAAAAATAACTGCGACTGATAAATGAGCATTAAATCAAATGGAAAACACGTCTACAAACGAGGGAAAAACTACAATCAATGTTTTCTCAAACCATGTTCACGCTGTCTTCTCAATCTTACACAGTTAGTAAATCACTCTGAAACAATTCTGACTGTGCCTATTTTTGTTAATTGAAATCTCGCTAAACACAGACAACCAAAAAATCATTTTGAATAAATGACGAGATCAACATCCAATCTGGCATCCACCACTTCTTCCTAGTAAAAAAAGTATTGGAGTAAATGGAATTTTTAACATAAATAGAACTGTAGAGCTTGAAAATCTTCTGATGCGTCTGGTATAGAATCTGTTGTTTTTCTGATACTAGAATTGCGTCTTTCCTCATTTGAATACCATGGCTCATCGCATATTAATTATTCTACTCTAGAATCCATACACTTCGAGACCAGTTGTTCAAATATTTCATACTTTTGTTAAATACCAGCAGTGCTAAATTAGGTCCATGAGTTCATTCACCCTGAAGAAATCCAGTACTAATAGGGGGTCTTGAACCAGGTCTTCCCTGGTAGGTCCAGACGAGATAAAATTGTGACTAGGGGAGGTTTGTGCAGAAGAGCACCTAGTGCAAATTTCGAAGTGTTTATTGTCTCCAACAAAGGTCATTGATGCTAATAAAATCATAGATTAACTTAAAAAATATTGGTCCAGCTCAACTGCGATACGTTCTTACTTTGTAGTTTTTAACTTTTTATAGCAATTTCAAGTTCAGATTGAGGTACTTTTGCTCTATCTTGGTTTTCAAAGCAAAACCAGAAATGTAGGTCGATCATGTTTGCAAAATATTTCATGGAAATGATCATTCCATTTGTTAAGAATAGCCTATTTGTCAGCCTGAGTTACATCATCTTTACTTTTGAAAAGGTTAGATTTTTAAAAGCCATGAAAAGCTCCTATGAATTCGCCTGTAAAAAGCTCTGTTTTCATTATTGTCTTTAGAAGCTCGATATCTTTAAAAACTTCCTATCCTTCAGTCGTCTCTTTTCCTCTCTTCTGCATTGCCTATATTCATCAGCATTAAATCTAGTGTTCATATGAATCATTCTCTTGTAAGCAACGATTTTGATATTCGTAGCTGTATACTCATCGTCAAACTAATTTTTGAGATATTTTTCTTTTTACCAATAATGCTATCGGCAGCACTGGTAAGTCTTTCTCTCAACTGCATCCATTTCGTTTCAACTTATTAATTCTCGAAATGCCAAGAGTAGTTTCAACACCAGTTTTTTCTTTTAATATCTTTTATCGCAGTTAGACTTTTACAAGATTATCCGTTTTTTTATTTTTGTCATAGATATTCTCTCTTTTAGTTAGGTAATCACTAAAAATAATTAGGGTCAGTGTTAGCACCTTTGTAATTTTGAATATCCAGTAAGTTAGAATAATGTCCTGCATCAATAATCTTGTGTTCTAATGTATTGTCATATGATCCATCTGTTGCTTTTCAAATTCTTTTTAAAATATTTAATGGGAAAAGCAAATGCTCCCAATGATCATATTATGGGATACAGTAAGATTAATTAATCTCAATTATTATCATATTTGTAATATTATGTAGCCTGTGTCGATCTATAAATAAAGGAAATTCAATTTCTTTTTTATAATTTTTATTATATAAATTAATAATAAGACCCGCGAACCCTGTTCTCTGTGTGTGGTGATCAGGATAGCAACTATGAAAGACCATGTGATTCCTTTTATTAATCACTCCATTCCCAGCCCATTTAATTTCTTGTATTGCTGTTAGATCAAACATTCAAGTGCTAGAATTGTAACTGTAGCACCTTAGTTCGATATAAAGATAACGTATTCCAAATCTCATCTCCAAAAACCGTTTTCCAAGTCGTCTCCGTAGAATATGATTTCTCCATTAGCAAACAAGGTTAGTTTTACTGGATGAGGTTGTTAACCCTAAGCCCAAACCCTAGTCTGGAGGACCAGGAACAAGTTACCCTGAAAATAATTCCAGAGACCTGACCATGTCCCCAAGTACCCATTTTAGTCGCCTCATTTATCAGATAAGGTGGGACTATTCTTTCATACCTGGTTGCCCCATGGTTGAAAATTTTTTAACCAGAATGCGAAGATTTATAATTATAATTGTAAAAAAATCTCTCGAAACAATTTAAATCTAATTAATAAGTAACGACCCCATAGAAGATAAGCGGACATTTGAATTTAAGTATGTCATAATTATTGCTTTTTTTTTAATTTGAGAACACTCTATATTGACTTCCAAAATAAAATTTAAAGTCTCGTTTTATATCTTAATTCAGTTCAACATCTGATAGGTTCAACGCCTATTTTGGAAGTGTTTCCTGTATTCGTTTTTAAGTTCCAGTCATAAAACTTATTCGAATAAGCTTGTACACAGAAGTTAATTTAGCAAGACAAACAAATCAAAATAAATTATTTTAAAATGTGGCTGTCAGTTTTTAATATACTAAATAAGAAAATAAAACTAAATAAGTTGATTTTCCTTAAATTGATAATGTTTTATAAACCATATACCGAACAGTATTTTTGAGTTGTTCAACAAAAAGAGTCTAAAATTTAAAAATAGTGAAACCATTTAAAATACTTATATATTTTAAGACGATGAATTATAATTAGCAGAGTTTTTGTACATTGTTAGTCCGTGCTTATAAATATTTGTATCCTTACAAATTATTTAATTTTAAGATATGATGTTTAAATAACCATGGTCTTTAAACTTTTGAAACAGATTATATGCAATATTTAATAATGTTAAGCCAAATTAATTTAAGAAAATCTTCAATACACTATGTCAATTCAGTAGAAATCCAGTTATCCGAATCCATTCGTTTAATCAAATATTCAGTTAATTCGATTTTTTTGTAAAAAGGGTCCATTTTAAATAATTATTGTATGTTGGAAAATGAGATAAAAAAACTTCATTTTTTTTAAAAAAAAAAGAATTTTCAATTAAATCAATGTAAAGGCAATATTTTTAAGTGTTATTTTAAGTGTTAATTCCCTAGCGATGCACATGATATATGTAATATTAATAAGATCATCTTCTTCCTTCGACACTTTCAATAAGTTGACCATCATTTGCAATTTGAAATCCAGAGTGTCCGATTCATAATCCATTCTCCTATATCTTCAGTAATAACTTCTGAACATCCATGAATTTTCAAAAGAATGTTTCTGAATTTCTCAAAAGTGATTCGCCTTTCTCCCTCTCTCTTTCTCCCTTTCTCATCTTCTCCCTTACCTTACTTTTTCTTTTCTGGAGCTTTTTCTTTTTTCTCATTTTCCTTCTCTTCTTCAGACTAATTTATTTTTCTGAAAGCTATTCGGATATTTGGAGTTCGGATAATTGGAGTCCTACTGCATAAAATCTAAATATTAAAAAATAAAAAGTTTAAGTGAAAATTAATATCATTTCCCTAAAATTTATTATTTTACAGACCTTACAATTCTTGTTGATTTGGAAGTGCATGAAAATGTGGAAATAAAGAGGCAACCAGGTATCATCTTAACAGTGCACGATCAAAAATTCGTGCCAGATATCCACACGGATGCCGTGATGATAGAAGCTGGACTCTCCTATCACCTTGCGATTGCAAAGGTACATTTCTGGTTCCTTTTTTCCATTGTCAGACAAATGTCTTAAATTGCTATCCTTCCTTTAAAAATTTAAAAAGAATTTATTGAAAGTACATATGAAGATTTGAAATATTTGCTTACCGAAAAGATTAGCAAAAATAAAATCAATTTAATTTTTTTCGCTTATTCAATTTTTCTGAACCTAAAATATAAAAGTTAAGACCTTTAAAGTTATCAGATGTCTTCATATTTGTTTTCATGAAAACAAATTAATGGCTTTAGTTTATAGCAAAATCAAATATATGCAACGTTTATTCATTTTAAAAGATCATTTTTAAGGCAATGATGCTTCAATCGTATGCCTTAGTAATAAGTTGCGCACTGTAAAAAGTGTTTTACTTTCAGCACTTATTGTTTTCTTTTTTTTTTTAATTATGGACTGAAAATCAATGATTTTAGTATACCTGAAGCCTCGAAGACCATATTTACATCTTTAAATGCAAAATTTTGTGTAATTTTTTTAACGCATGTTAATTTTATACCTCTGTTGACACTTGTCATATCTTTTATAAGATATTTGAACATTCATTCCATATATCTGTCTCATATAAATTTTCATGGATAGTAGATTGGATTCATGCGCCACAAGGGAGAAAACTATTTTTCACTCATCCATTCCGACAGATGTGCATGCAGGAAAATAAAAGTGCAATAATCGTATCTCGATGGTCAAAAGGTTATTGGATCGAACCCAGGCTATCCACTAAGAAGACAATATTTTTCTCCCTTGTTTATAATGAAAATCAGTTCGTGCTCCTTACGATTGTGGTTGAGATTGAAGGTGCATGTCCCTAAACCAATGTTTTTAATTTTAAAGTACTTCATCATGTTTATGGCTTCCTCTCTCTTCATGTCAAATCCCTTAATACCTTGAACAGTTTCTTAATTCTATATCATTCTCAAATAATGAGGTCAACTCTTCTGCTGGTATTTTCTTTTTTAGTCTATAACACAAAAATACAGGACCATTAAATTCTAGAAAAATTAACCGTAACTGCCAAGGAAACGAGTTTTCATGATTGGAAATATCAAAACAGTTTATCAATGTACAAGAATAACGGACTGTAATTTAAAATATAATCCCATATTCTCTACCTTCTGATCAATGATTTGATTTATTTCCATTTGTATCGGGTAGAATTTATAACCAAGCCATAATTTAATTCCATAAAGACATCTTAATTTATATCCTTCTCTTAATACTTTCAAAAATTAAATTTTTGGAATTTTTCGAAAGCAGTTTTAGAATTTTATATTGATTGTTAACAACACATATACGATAAAAAAAATTATCTTTCAAACCCTTGACAATATTTTTTGTTTAAAATTAAAGAGCATATTTTTTAAAATAAATGATTCAAATGTAATCAGAAATTCTGTTCAATATTTTAAATAGTTGTTTAGTTTTATACCAATTGAAAATTGTAACATTTTATTAATTTTGTTCTTAATATTTGTGCGTCAGACCCTTAAATTACATCATTTTTGCATTCAGAAGAATTTGATGAAAATATTCACATGAGCAAAAATATGTGCAATTATTAAAATTAAAAAGAATGAAGTTTACACATAATTTTCAGAAACAATATGTCAGTTCTTAATATCACTCTGCCGATAATTGTATCAAAAGCGAAACTTTTTTATCTTGTATATGATGAAACAATCAAAATATTTCAAGTGTATTGAATGGTTTCATTTGCTATCTGTGCTTTAGGTGACTTTTTTTTTAAAAAATAAGATTAAACATTTTTATAATACTTCTATTTATTATGCTTCTTGTTTTAACAGAGTAATTACTAATAATGAAATAGTTCATCGTTATTAAAATAGTGTACGAAATTGGAGACAAGTAATTTAAATTGGGATACTGACAATTTTTGACATTTCTTTTTAAGATTTGGCTGATTGTCTTCGCTCTTTTGAGAACAGTAGTTTTCTTTTAAAATATAATAATATAGAATATCAAAATTGCAAACTTTCCTCTTCATAAATTGCAAAACAAAATGGAAGATTTTGAAAAATGGTGTGAAAACTGAAAGGTCAAAATTAATACACAAAAAATGAAATTATTAAAAAGAAAAAACCAGGGGCTAAAGTCAAGAAAACAGAGATGGGCACTGTAGACCTTGGCCAGAATAATGTCCAATATGTCATCCTTTTTGATGTAGAAGTTCCCATTGTCAATCTATCTTGGAGTTGTAATTAATAATAAACTTACTTGGAAAGATCATATCACTACAGTAATTTCTAAATCTAATGCAGCATTCCATAAACTCTACAGCCTTCTTGCAAGATATTCGAAACTTAACATAAAATATAAAAATTTATTTATAATTCCACTGTTAAGGTCTATTCTTGCATATTCTTCACCTGCTAGGGCTAACATTATTAATTCTGAAATAAAAATAAAAAATATAAATAAAATGTGCCAGCCAAAATAAACATCTACATATTTTAACAAACTCAAATTGGTTTTTGCGAAATAACTCCATTTATCTAAAAAGAGAAACATTTAAATGAATACATAGACATTTTGAATAGAAACTTCCACAATAAAACAAGAAATAGTAAAACTAAGAACTTTACTGAGATTTCCTAAGTAATGGAATGCTAACAGAAGACAGGAAAATAAGACCTATGGCAGCCTACTTCACATCGGATATTATCTTATGCAGATACGCGTTCTGTTTGCAATTCTTCTTATGGGACACTTCTTTATACAATTACATTTTTTCTTTCCTTTATGTTAATGAATTTTAGACTTGAAGTATTCCAAACAATTAATAATGAATGAGGAAAAGCTATTCTTTAGCTGGATCTCAGATTTCTACAAGTTACATCGCATAATCACGATACGAAACTCGCATCAAAATAATTTTTGAGTTTATTTTGATACGAGTTTCGTATCTATGATATTGTTTAAATTAAAAGGTACTTTTCCATTATAACTCCGCTTTTGATAATCACCTTAAAGGGAAAGAAAAGAATTATAAATTATTGTCATAAATATTCCATTTGCATCATATATTGCTTAAAAATGTTCATGTTTTCAAAAAATACTAAAAAATACAACAGACATTTTATATTTATATTTTATAAACTAAGCAATAATCACTTATTGATATAACTAAACGTCAATGTTTATTTCTGGCCGAAACTGTTTAGAAATCGCATCGGTTAACAATTACGTGTGTATAATGTTATAGTGCCTTTTATTCAATGCGACAAAATTGCTATGTATAGTTGTTTTTTGCCCCTTAGTGATTTGTAACGCTTCTTTTAACCGACAAAATTATCAATACAATCTTTTGCGCCAACTTGCTTTACCTTTGTTAAGCCTATAGCTTGTTTACCATTGTTTATCGCTTTTTGATAAATGTTTGCACAGAAAAAAATTCGATTAAGAATATATTTAATTTAAAATAAAATTTTGAGTCAATGAAATCATCTCGTATCTGTTATATTAATTTCGCTTCTCCGTATGCTATTTCTTTAGGATCAAACGCGGGATTGTAATGAAAAAGTAACAAAGTTCTACATATCGATGGGAAAAAAAAATTCTTGTTTCTGTGGTTACAATACATCTCATTAGCTGACAAATTCCTTTTTTCCTATTTTTCATGAAAATGGTCATAGATAGTTGAGACAAGAATAGATCTAAAGTAAGTGCCCTTATTAATGGATAATTCTAAATAAAAGTTAAAATAGATTGATTCTTCTACCTTCAAAATTACTGTTAAATTTGGAATAAAAACATCAATTGAATTGTTTTAAAAATTCATTGTGACCTATAAGTAGAACTGAGCTTTCCAGAGAGTTAGGTGCCAAATGAGATCATACTCACGGAAGACTGATATTGCCTTTTTGCATGTATATCCCTTGATGTGGGTACATGGGAATTTTAAAGTTCCTTCCTCGAAACACATGAATATGAAGGATTTTTATTAGAAGTAAATTACGATGGCTGTTTAAAAAATTCTTACATCAGTTTTCGATAGATTATTTACTATTTGGGGCCAAATGAACATTTTTATTATGAGGTTCATCTTACCTAATCAAAAATATTTGGTACAAAAACTTTTTCCTTTGTTTTTAAAAATTTTTTTTAAACTTGCTCATTTTGAAAGGATAAAATTTTAAAAAGAAGTTTTGTTAATAACACAGAGAAGTTGATGAATCGTCTATTGTAAAACTTAATTAAAAAGGGTTGATCCCTCAATCCTCAGTTTGAGCAGACACTTTTAGTTTTTACAGACTTACTTGTTAATTCTGGTTTACTTTTGGAAGGCGAATTGAATTAAAATGATAAGCTATACTATATATATATATATATATATATATATATATATATATATATATATATATATATATATTGTTTTTTCCCTAGTATAGAAAAAGAAAGTAATGGATAACTTTTGAGCAGCAAAATATTTATAATTCTAATTTTCTAGGTGTAGACATTATAAAAATGGAAATTAAAAGGTGAAATTTTCAAAATGTTTGCCATTTGAGGAGAACAAAATGAAGTCTCTGCTCAAAATATGCAAAATTTTGTTACGTAATCCTGTTGGAATCGTAGCTATCACACTTTTTAACATTGTCTTTAAACAATTTAAAGTTTAGGTGACAATTTCTAAGGACTTGATGTTTAACGTAGCTCTGTAAGAAAGAAACCCTCCATTGATAAGTCACACAGAGTTGTAGAGAAGCCAAAAGAGTATCCTTCGAATCATTTCGAGAAGCATTTTGCAAAACTATTGTCATAATGACATATGAGCATTTCCATGTTGTTTCCTGTTGAAGATGAAAGAGCTCCATTTTAAAGAAACCATATTTATGGTAGTCATTAGGAATGAACCTCATTATCAAAAAATCAAGATAACTTTCAGAATTCACCATTCAAATAGCAAATAAAATTATATCATCATACAAATCCCACTTAACAATCAGCTTTTGAGAAAAAGGAGATTTTACAGGAACAATATCTGGCTTATCCAAATTTGATAAATTAAGCTGTTGACTTCACCATCCAACCGGAAGTGAGAATCATCGGGAAAAATAATATCAACAGAGTTGAAACTTGCGTCTTTCATTGTTGTTTGCGAGTATATTTCTCAACAGCATTTTGGCGAGAGGTTGTCGCAATTAAATTTTGAAAAAGAAAATTCAAAATCTTTGAGGTGTATTCTCCGTATTATGGCTACTCTAACATCAATTAACTCATCCAAAATTTCACCGTGGTCCAATAGTTGGATATCACTTTTGGGAAAATAAAGTTCCGAGTTCGATCCCAGCCATTATTGGATAACGGGAGATGGAAGTTGTAGTTCTGCTTTTCCATGCAAATCTGTCGATGTAGGCGTTTGGGAGTTTTTCGGGTTTTCTACCATGTTTATGGCAAACTCTCTGCGAAAAGTTCTGAAAGGGAACTTGAGTGTGGATGTTAAAATGATTTTTGACTCCGTGCTACACAGTGTCAAAAGCTATTGAGTGAAATATGGAATTGATGTTCATAGCTAGATAAATACCACAGTTACTCATTCATAAATAAAATTTTCGCAAAATTAATTTTATCATTTCTTATATTTTCTTTGTGCATCCATTAATCCCTATTTCAAAGCATTCAAAGCACTTTATTTTTCTGAAAGGAATGATTATTTCTCCTTTTTCTTTCAGTCTCAAGTAAATTTAGATGAAAGTGTAGAGAAAACTAAATTACTAAAATGAAGAAAATGTATTTTTATTTAATTAGTTTTAATTTTATTTATAGCGTATATAAAAAAATTCTTGTGCAAAAATAACTCGAAAAGGTAGTTTTGACCAATGTAATTTGGTTTCTTTCAGCAGTAATAAATTTCAATAATAATTTCATAATATCTCTACAAAATATAATACGTAATACAAAGAAACAAAGTTGGCACAAAGCAGTTATAATGTACAAGTGAAATAATTTATAATTTAACATTTAGTAATACTAAAACTTGAGACGAGTGAAGTATTAATGGCGAACGGTTGTTCCCTTATATATGTACGTGATTAAAACTGGATATGCATCTCTTTATGTAAATATTACTCTGGATGTTTTATCTTTTTATGCATATACTACGATGGATGTTTTATTTATTATGTATATATTAAGCTGGGTGTTTTATCTTTTTATGTATATATTACGGTGGATGTTTCATCTTTTTAAGTAATGTTTTATGCTGGATGTTGAATTACTGTTTTTAAAATTCTTTCGTCATAATTTAAAAAATATTTTTTAGAATACAGTTTTATTGCTTCCACTGCCTTATAAAACCAATTGCACAGATTACGAAAGCCTGCCATGGGATGAAGACCCTACCACAAGACTTACCTCAAGAGTACGTATTCTAAACTTTAAATCACAAGCAAAAATTCATCTGAATGCTCATTATGAAGGCTTCTGAAAATATCTATATATGTTTCGGAATCAAATAATCAAAACATTTCATCAAAAGGGATTGAATTTATTTATATTTTTGAAATTCTTCATTTGATCAATCTACTTTATAATATGTATTTTACCTAATTTTATATTCATAATCATTATTTTGAATTAAAGCATAACAATAATATTATTTGTATGACGATATCGAAATGAAGTTGCCATGAGATATTACTCTTACATATGATTGCCTTAAAGAAACAAAATAATTATTCTTCTTTCCCAAAGAGTAAGTAATTTATATTGAGTGAATATACCGAGTAAATCATTGTCATTGAATCAAAAAATGAATTTTCCTCTTTAGAATTCACGAAAAAATGTATCAAAAATTGAAAAGCAAATTTATAAAATTCCCAAAAAATCATTCAATTAAAATTATGCAGTAAACTGAAATGAATCATTAATGTCTGAAATCAAAAAGAATTCCATGGAACAGTAATAAGTTTTCCCAGACATTGAACTTGTTGTCTGTAGTCAGCTATTAATTTCCGCATTTAGTAAAACTCATGAAAAAAAGATTATACAAATATTTAATGCTTAAATATTAAATTTAAAATCTTAAAAATGATGTGATATGGTGCTGTTTTTAATTCAGTAACTTATTTATTTTAGTTATGCACGGTGGGTTGTTCTCAGTATTATCAACAAAAGGACTGCAATTACGTAACGAGGAATTTAAGCCTGTTCTTCGAAAAATTGCCCTTTGACCCATCTAAAGTTACAGCAGGTACAGGAATTCGGAAATATAAATTCCATTTTCTATTTCGAGATGAAAAAAATGTATTCATACATGAAAGATATTTATTTACAGATCAGATCGAATGTGCTCGAAATGTGGAAAAGAAGACTCAGCACTATTGCAGATCCGTATGCGGGTTGCCATGCAGGTAATGCATGTAAATGCTGGGTAAATACCTAATATGTTTATTTTGCTTTGATTGAATAAAAATCTAACTTCAGTATCATCATTCAATGGGAAATAAATTGAGACTTTATGTATTGCTATGAACTTCTAACTTATTTATATTTACCGAGTACACTATAAACTGCAAAATTACATTGTTGCTTGAAAAGAAAGAACCCAATACACTCTCTTCGACAAGAAAATATGAGCGGAGAATCTAAACTACAATAACATTTAATAATAACAACTAAACGCGTTATTGTAGCATTTGTAATGCAATCATTAATAACTTTCCAATCGATATTTAACACTTTTATCAGTATACCTTGAAAATAGGTCCCAAAACATAACTGAGAGATTTCTATAATATACATTTATTATTTTGATAAGATCCTGATAATTAATTCTCATAAAATAACTTTTACATGGCACAAATATCATATTGTTAAGTAAACGAGAAAATTTTCTTGTGTTTAGATCATTTGGTATCTCTTACAATTTGTTTGATTTTATCCACCTTGAGTGAAAGTTATATCTTTTCATTTCACGTGAGTTCAAATTATAAAGTTTGTGTTCCATTTATATTTCTTATATTTAGCCCATAATTCAACTGATAAACTCGAGGCAATACTTTTAGTAATTGAAAAAGTAGAACATGTATGAATTTATTAGGTATTCCTTCCATAGATATATCATCGTTTAGCTAAGTTAATCTGTGTGATATACTTTTGAATGTCTGAAAGGAGAAAAGTTAAAAGTAGAATAAGTATATCTATTTGAACTGTCTGAATACCTCTCTAAAGTGAAAAACGTTAAGTCATTCCAAACAATACTGAAAAAAATTACGAAAAGAAATGAAATATATAGCATCATATCATAAAAGGTAAAGAATATAACACATTCTAAAATAATGATAGAGATTTTATATGATCATTGATCCGCTTTAGACATTGTTGGGCATAATGAGCTGCTATAAGTCCTAATTAGCATCATATTATCAGAAAAAAATATTGCCACTCAACTTTTATTATATGATACCTGAAATTCAATATTCCTCCAAAATGAATTGATCTCCAAAAAATAGTGTTAAGTGGTTAAACTGAGAAGATTTAAGTAAATAATTGGGCATTAGATATGCCGGATTCTCTCAGCTGCGTAACCAACTTTTTCCTGTTGTTTACCAAATCGTAAAACTCAAATGTTTGTGAATGAGTACAGAGGATGCAGTAGACCTTTATTTCACATTGTCTTGCTTTATACATAAATAAGGTAAGATTTGTGCCAAGTTTTCTTAAAGCAAAGATATGTTATTCAGATCCAATTTGTGCAAAGGGAACATGGCGACTTCTATAAAAACGATAAAAAAAAATGTGGTAACGATTCACAAGTACTAAGACTTTACTATAACAATTTATATGTCATGGTGTTATACAAATTTATAAAAACCAGAATAATTTTTATACCTTAGAGATTGATAACTTATCATGCACTGAAACAAAAAAAATATTTCAATGAATATGATAAAAATGGTTAGTCTCTTAAGCACTTTTTTCTCATAATAGAACTTAATTCAATCAACAAATAATAAGAAATTGGGGCTATAAACAAGATTATCTTCATACTAAAGAGAGAGAGAGAGAGAAACCTTACTGAAACTTATTTCAGTTTTTGATCTATATGAACGAATGTTGCAGTATTCAAGTTTGATAGTCAAAATGACTGAAATGTAGCAATCAAATTACTTACTCATAACTCCAATGTGTAGTAATAGAATGAAAGGGTTTTTAATAATTTTTGGTTAGAATGTGCGGAATGGTTTAATCAAAACACGTTTTTGTTATATAGTTGAAAAACAAGACTATTCAGATGAGCTAATAAATTAAAGAAATCTGAGCTAAATCATATTATTTACTTTGCATTGTAAAATTTTATTTAAATGCGATCTATTTCATCCGCAGGGATACCGTGTTTGAAGTCACAATGAGCAGCACAGCTTTGTCGGAAAGAGAGTTAGTAAGTTTCATCCATATTTTACACAATTGCTGAATTTCTTTTCTTTATGTATGTGCCATGTGATCACTTTGAAAAGCAAACTATTTCTGTGGAAATAATTTATAATCTTGTACGTTTCCTACAGATATGTATGTGCGAATTTTGACCCATGCAAATTTCAGGGTACATTATGATGCCACTTGAACTGTATAGAGGGTGCGGCGGTCCAGTGAAATTGGCAGAAGAACACAAATCAACAAAAGTTCACACGAGTGACATAGTTGTCCAATACATATGCGTTTAATAATTTGTTAAAAAAAAGAAAACAAATATATATATATGCAAAGTCATATGCATTCATTCTAATTGAAATGTACTTACAATACTTTGCTTCTGTTTGGTGTACTTTAGGCACACTTAATTTTTATAAGCTTAAAACGTCTTATGAAAAAATGCATGTTTTGTGTTTAAAATTCATCCTCCTTATATAAAATGTACTTTTTTAATTCAAAATGATATTACAAATTATAAAAAATGGTATTTAACATATTCTTACAAATTTTTTTATATATTTATTCAAATTTCTGATTTTACTATTTTAGTTTTTAGTTTAGATATATAGTATTGGAAGAAGCTTTTGAACAAAAAAATCTTGATTTAATATGAATATTAATATTAGTTGAATTATTTAAAAATAATGTGTGCATGTTTTAAAATTTATCATGCATTTTATTCAATACAAGAGGATAACTTCTGCTTTTTTTACAGTTTGAATATCACTTTCAAACTTGGTTGAATCGCACATGGGAAAATAAAAAGTAAGGATAAATGACTTTCTTTTTTAAACATAGTTGAAGGTTTTGACTTTTTTCATGAATTTATTTATTTTTAGGAAAAATATAGCCTTGATTAAGATCTATTATTCGACTTTGGAGCATAAAATTTACCGACATTTGCCAAAATACAACGTAAGTAATACTTTTATTTTTATTTGTACTTATTATATTACTTTTAAAATGTTACTTCGGGTGTAGATTTTTACAATGGTTTGGAATTCTTTTTTAAATTTTTGGTATTGGCAAACTGTCTTAAGAGTGCAAAAATTAACCTCAGTGGAGAAGGAAATCAAATCAACTGAATAAATTGAATGGAATGACTAATCATTCTAGGCATGTGCCAATGAAACTGAAACTTTTGAGAGTTTGATTTCCCTGATAGTCGGAAAACCAAATTACTAACAGGAAGAAGATATATCCGTATAATAAAATAGTATTTTGAAATCTGTTATTTAATACCTCAAGAAATCCCTTTCAATAAAAGTATCATCTACACATGTAATTTATAAAATTGTAGCTCAAAGCTGAATTTGAAGCTAGTTAGAGATTAAGCCTCTCTATGTCTTGCTGCATAATATATTATCTTATTTTAAATTCTAAAATCTCGCTTTGTAATTTCTTTAGACGCTGGAATTGTTCAGTTACTTGGGAGGATACAGCGGAGTGTGGTTGGGATTTTCCCTCCTCACGGTCTATGAACTCATTGAGATATTGATGTCCACTGTCCATTTCGCAATACAGAAGCACAAGAGGATAGTTCAGCAGAAAATGTTCCTACGCTCTGTCTTCAATGCCAAGAGAAACAAAGCAGTAAAAACTTTCAGGAGACGAAAGATTTATAAATGATATTGCAAATCTTAAGAATGTGAATCCTATTGTAAATATACAATTTGTTTAACATAAAAATTTTGTAAACGCTAAACGCCTTTTTTCATTTTATATCTTCACTCTAAATATAAGCATGAAATTTTAACCTCTCAAAACCACAATCAGAGAGGTAAAAATAATGTATATAAATACCACTTTATTCTGTATACCCACCGAATATTTGTTCTAGGTTCAAGAACCGGATTGGAATGAATTTATATCAGGATGTTGGTATCTGTTAACTTGTTGTTGTTGCATATCTTCAGTGTTCCTCAACACTAAATCAGATCTATGGAATTTGTCATTCTAAGAAAAGAAAATCTAACTCCAAATTTGGCCTTGCGAAAAGATCAATTCTGGAAAGCCCCAGACAATCCATAATATGATCAGGAGTGACCTGAATCAGCACACTTCGAACATGCAGGGAAATTTTTTTTCTATAATAGGACATAGATATAAAATGTCCACAGAAAAGCCTGGAGATGACCTTCTGGTCTCGCTTACAACATTTGAATGTTAACACGCCCCCAGGGCACTTTCCCTGGTACCATTGGTGAACAGGTGGGATAATCCAAGAAGCACTAACAGCTTTTTCAGCTCTTAAGAACAACTCGAAATGAATCAATGACTCGAGTATGTCTAACCAACAACAGCAACTACTTTAGCCAAAATATCTGCTGTCTCATAATCATGGATATCAGTGAGAAGGTATCCATTGAGAGTGAACCTCACGAAAAGATAAAAGATACGCCACCTTGTTAATAATTGCCTTTCCTAAGCCAAATCTCCAAATTTAAAACCTAAGAATTGTTTTATTTTGAAAAGTTTATTGAAACGTTTGTAATTGCGACGTGCATAATTAACTTTGATTTGAACTCACTGCAAAGTCGTTTACACCTGGAAGCACATTCTGTGACTCTGGTGGCTTCAAGAACGATGACCTTTTAAAGAGAACACCTTTCAAAGTTATCCCCTACGTGTAACTACTGAGAATACAAGAAAATGTGTATGACATTGAATCCTCTTTTTTACACATCCACCCAAACTCTTTTTAAAAAATAATATTTACTGCTTTGTTCTACTTTTGAATAAGTACTGCTTTTTGCCTGCTCCATAGAAAATGTTTTTGATTTTCACAATAGACTACCAATAGGAATTACTTTATAATGCAAGTGAAAAAGTCCCGATTTTAATATTTAATAACTTCGTACATAAAGGAAATTTCCAAGTATTCTACCCTTCATTCGGTTTGCTCTTAGCTGATCAACATTAGAGACCCATTTCGTGATGCAAAACATCGCTTTGAATAAAATTAAACATAATAAATAAATATAGAAAATACCACTATTTTCCAGCATCGTATTTCTTTGCGAAAGCTAGGTTAATGTTCTGTACATTACCTAGGTAAGTAATTTATTTATTAGTTTCAAATGGCGAGAAATGTTACTAATTCATCTCATAACTTATATGCTCCAACTGTAATACCAGTTGAAATATATGCTTCAGCTATAACACTTAACCCAGTTACTAACCATAGTACAAGCTATGGTGTCTAATGAACGAGTAAATTATATGTTATTTATTTCCTAATCTATGTGGTTGGTGTTTTTGGGTGCAAGGTACAATTTGGTCAACCAGAGCTATCTAATCAATAAGGCAAAAGAACGGAACTTTTCAAAGTGGACAACAGCAGCCATTATGTATGCACTAGCAAATTTAAGTGCACTTAAAAATGTTTAAATAAAATTAAAAAGAAAAAAAAACAAAATTTTAGATAATCTCTTATATACTGCGGGCCACCGCAAATGCAACACCCTGAAGGAAGCATATGCAACTAACATGAAATTTACAACACGCATTAGCGGAGGTGAGATATGCAAATGATTAGAATTTCAGCGCAGACGCACATTATGCGTGCCTGTGGTGCCATTTCAAAGCGCTAATTTAAGGCTTGGAGATTTCGACGAATTCAAGTTCAACAATTGGGTTTTTCTTGTGATTTTTTTCTTCAAAAAAAAACGATCAATTATGTCTCGTAGAAAACAGTGATCATTTTTTGAACAAGTATCCAAGTTCGACAAAGGAAGGATAGTGGCTTACCGAGATTGTGTCTTATCTTGCAGAGAAATCAGTAGTCGTCTTGGACGAAACTAAACATCTGTAATGCTGATACGTAAATGTTGGATGCAGGAAGGTACGACGGACCAATGTATCCACCTCAGTGTACCATTTCACGTGATGACAAGCAAATTGTGTGAATGGTAGTGATGGATCGCTCAGCCACATCACGAACCATAGCACAACACATTCAGTCTGTAACGCATCATCCAGTCTCTGCGCGCACCATTCGACGCCTTTTACAGCAGAGTGGTCTGTACGCAAAGCGTCCTTTGCTTCGTCTACCCTTGACGCAGAATCACAGACGTCTTCGTCATCAACGGTGAGATGAAAGAAGGATGTGGACGGCAGAATGGAATGAAATTATCTTTACTGAAGAGTCACGCTTCTGTCTTTAACACCACGATAGTCACATTCGAATCTGGAGACACAGTAGGGAGAGGATACTGAACAGCTGCATTATGCTCATCCACACTAGTTCTGCATCGGGTATTATGGTATGGGGCGGTATTGGATATCACTCTCACATTTTTTTAGTATGCATTGCCGGTACTTTAAACATCCAGTGCTACATATCCGACATATTGGAGCCAGTTGTCCTTCCTTAGCTTCAGGGTTTGTCCATAGCCATATTTCAACAGGATAGTGCATGATCACACGTTGCACGTATTGTACAAGGGTTCTTCGTCAATCGCCAGTTTGAATTTCTTCCCTGACCGACTCGCTCTCCGAATCTTTCATCGATAGAAAACATGTGATCCATGGTTACTCAACGATTGACATAGATTACATCCCCAACTGCCACACTAGATCAACTTTGGTAACCATGTGGAAGTTACTTGATCTGCTGTACCGCAAGAACACATCTAAAGTCTCTTTGAATCAATGTCGAGGCGTGTGGCAACGGTGATCTCCAACTATGGCGGCTACTCTGGCTACTGATTTTATCAAGAACCATACTTCACAGAAATCAATAAATTTAATCATTTGATTCTTGGTTAACATTTTATCTACAAAATAAATTTTGTTGTGATATATCTTGTCTTTATTGGTGTTGCAATTTGGGTGGCCAACAGAGTACATATTTCATAAAACAAGTTGCTTAGTATTATTTTACTTGATGGTAGATCATCGATTGGAAGGTACTAACTTTAATTCCTACCATGTGGATGTCGCATTTCTGCTTTATACATTTTGAGTATGAACGTAGCAAAGTCAGTCTCATTATTCCTTTACGGGTCTGATATCAACTTACGGTTCATCAAAACTGACATCTTATACCTTAAATTGTAAATTCGTATAATTCCCAATAAGCAGTTTTTTAAAGGCAGTTTATTTACAAATGTTACGTGCAAAAAATTATATCATTATGTTCAACAATAATTTTTAAAAACTAATCAAACTAAGCTGCTTTCAGTGAATATAAGATCTCTCTCTGTGAGTATAAGACATCAATACATAACAGCTCTAATATAATTTCTCGCTGATTTAAAATAAGTACATTTTCAGAAACATTATTTTTATCCGTTGTTTTCAACGTAATTAAATTGCATTGAAAATATTATTTTGTTGGTACTTATCTTATAATAATAATTTTGTTTCAATGAAAATTTCCTAAGTATTCCTCTTGTTTATTGAATAATTAATTTTTGGAATTATGTTAATATTTTCATAAAAAGATTTATTTTCCTATATTTTATATTTGTATGGATTATGTTTTTACTGTTTCACGCAAATATAAACTTTTGAAAAAATACTTTAATCTATTATAACTAATTATTACTTTTAATGATAAAATATTGGATTCAGTAAAAATATAAAAATTGCATTACACTTAAATTTTCTTTTAAATAAATTGTTGAATCACAACAGTTACAAGAGAATTTATATCATTCGAATAAAATTACGATTTAATGTAAAAAGAGTTGCCATTATAAACCATAAGAATGATAAAATATTATAACTTTTATATAATAAAAATGAAATAAAATATTGCAAGCAATCAAATATCTGTCTATCGATTAATTTTCATTAAAAGCCCTAAAATCAACATCAATCACTAACATCAAATAAGACTATTTAGATTAATTTATTAATTATCTGCCTAGTCGTGTTAAAATTAAATAACTTTTGTATTTTTGTAAAAATTTTACTGATCTTATTTAATCAATATTATTTTTTTAATCATGAAAAAATTTCTTTCATTAATATTTTATATAATATTAAAAAATTGCAAGTAGAAATAAGGGATAAAATATTTGCAAATAAATCCACTTTTAACGATGACAAAAATTATAGCATTCTCAGAAGAATTTTATCTTGATAACCTCAAACGTAATCTGCAAATTATATTCGAGATGAGTAAATATTTTAACTCCGCGTGTGAAGGAAGAATCCGCGTGTTATTGATTGTTGGGGTAAGCAAATAATAAAGATTTATCTCTGGGTTTGATATGAATAATAAATTTGCAACGATTTTCTCATAAAAGATATTTACAATAAGTACACAAGTTATTTGACGTTTCACATATTTTGAAAATCATTTTAATATTAGTTCATACTTAAACAGAAAATAATTTTCTAAAATTTTATAATTTTTACAGTAACCTAAAGATCTAAATTTCTATAAGAGTAAGTTACTAAAACGTTATTTTTTTAAATTTTTCTATTTCATTAATTAAATTATAATATTACCTACAAGAAGAAATATCACAAGAAAATTTTTTAAATTAGTAAAATAATCATTGGGGATTAAGAGGGAAAAATTCTAAATATGAAAATAACGTGATCACATAATTTCATGACCATGTATTTTTTTTCTAAATCCCGGCTGTCCTAAGGATATACTTGTTCAGCGCTGTAATGAACGAAAGTGATGGCATCTTATGCAGTCGAGCACCCAGTGAGTGTGCCATCTTCGCCCCGAAAAAGAAAAACAAACAGAGAGGGAAAGGAATATCCATGCCCGAACCTGGAACCTACTGCTTCGAAATCAGAAACGCTAAACTCTCGACCATCGGTTAACTTCGTAGCTAAATTAGGGGCTTGTATAAGCCCTTTTATTCCGTAAAGGCAGTTTAACTAAAACTAATATTTGATAAAGTACGGAGTATGATTAAGTATTATAAAAAAGAGATTGGTGTGTGATAATAACAAGATACAAATTATTGTTGACTCCTCGTCTTTTGGTTTATTCATTCGCCATCATAGTAATCCTAAGACTGCCAATTCTATTCCTATCCTCGACAAAATATTCCACTTTGAGCTAACAAACTGAGCCTGTTAGAGAGAAGCCATGAAATTTTTTTAGTTTTTTCTTCTGGACATATTACCCAGCTCCAGTATGTGTAAAATATTCTTCATTTCAACCAAAATTCTACAGGTGGTAAGATCTTTACTTTGATTTTTAACTGTTACTCACATTCTTTTGAAGATACTTATGTAACATGTGCTGAGGATCATTCGTTTGTTGAAGAATGATCTCAAAGTTAAGAAAAAGGCCGAAAATGCCGAAAACATTTTTTTTTAAACGGGAGGACTATAGGGAAAATTAAAAAATAAATTTTTTACCTGTCCTTAAATTTCGTGTCAGATGCCCTAACATGTTAGAAACGTGAACCAGAGGCAACAATCCCACTCCGATTTTAAATATGGGGCGTTTAGAAACTCTTTTAGGAACAGAAGTGACAGCGGCATCACATCTGTATACGACATAATTTTATGTTTCGGGTAGCACTTTTAGCTGACAGACATGTTCGGAACCCCAGAATTCTTGAAAAGTGTCCCTACTGCCTATGATGAGTGTTCGTGTCTAATAAATTTCATATTGATTTCTGCACTTTTTTCTTGAGCAAGAAGTGCAGCTGTCAGAATCCAGTATAATGGATGACTTCTGTAAAGCTTTGGTGATGAGGTATTTCTCCTTTTACGGCATTCTTATATGGTAGTCAAATTACTGGTTTCAGACCATGAATAACAGATAACAAATTAAGCATCATCTTGAGACAATTCTCTAATAAAAATGTCTTCATATCACTCATAAATACTTAGATTTAATGAGCAAAATAAATTAAAAATGACTATTGAATTATAACTGATAAATACTGGTATATAACGAAGTTCTTCTGTAAGCAATATCCTGAAGCTAAAACGGAAGAGAGGATTTCCACTCAAATTCAATATCTGACAGGTTAAAGAATCTCAAAAATATCTAGAAGTCTACATATTTCAAGAAAAATCGGTAGAAAATTAAAATGAAATATATGAACAGTTAAAACAATTCATAAGAGCTATGAGAAATAAAATGTGTAAGATTGGGAGCTCATTTGACCATTGTTTGAAGGAGAAAAGTTCTAAGATTTGACACATAGAAAGAGAAGGATAAGGAAATATAGATTTGGAAATTTAATATTTTCGACTTATTTTTTATTCATTTCTACATTTTAGCAGTCTTGGTGAAACGCACCATTAGTTAAACGGTCCATTATTCATAAAACTATTTTCAATGAAAAGGCTTGATATGATTCGTAAATTTCTACATACAAAGCCACCTTTTAAAAGGACAAATCCTTTCAAAAAGTGTTTAGGCCATGTTGGCATCTTTAAAAAAGGCCATAAAATTAAAAACTAAACCTGGAGAAAGCAGTCATATATGTTAATAGATGTTGAGAAAATCCAAACAACTGTTTTCATGTATTTGTTAATGTTTTGAGAGTCAGAAGTATGGTTGCCATATTTAAAAAACAAGCCTTTCTTGTAGCAGATTATGGAAACTGCTTCGAAGCAAGCTGCATTTCTTCCCTTCAGAGATCCACCACATCCAACAGATATTTGCTGCACAACTAGCATTCGTAGGAAATTGGTCATCTCTTAGAATCTGAAGTAGTTCCTGAACCACTGTAAGCATCCACACCAGAGGAAGGTATCGAGTCCACAACTTGTTGAACTAAAGAAAAAAAACGCTTACTATTGCATCGAAAGTTCATTTGATTCATAGTATGACTACATGTATGATATATTGCATGACTACAACTTTCTTTCAGACTTAATACAGTAGAACTCCCAATTCTTTTAATCAACTGGGACTGGAGCCCACTCGAATGATCGAAAATTCGGTTAGGTGGATTTTTTCGGAAATTATTATTTAATTAATTATTATATGCTGGAAATGAGGGAAAAAACTATATACTTTTAAAGAAAAATAATGTAAAGAAAATTCTACACTTTTACATGTTAAGGTACTTACAAGTGCTGTACATTGATACAGTATGTGATTATGAGACTGACGCGTTGCCTACTGCGCTACCGAGGCTCAAATAACAGCAGTGATACAGTTTGCATGTAGAGAGCTGTAAATGAAATCATTGTTGGCTGAACATCTCAGTCAGATTAAGCTGTGTGTTTCACTGCTTTCATCCGTTTTCGGACAGCCAAGTCGCGCATCCGCTTGATAAAGAGAATCTGCATGTAGTCACACTGGAGATGACACTCCAACTACTTCAAAGCAGTTTCCAAGCCGGCAAATGCTTCACTGGCTGATGGTCCCGCGTCATTTCCAACTTGGACCTTAAGGTCATATTCTTCCCACGGCTCTTTTAATGAGTTCACCATCATTTGCAATTTGAAATCCAGAGTGTCTGACTCATTACCCATTCTTCCACATCTTCAGTACTAATTTCTGTGAAAGACCAGGGATTTTCAAAAGAATATTTCTGAATTCCTCACAAGACTTCTCCCTCTCTCTCTCTCATTCTCATCTTCTCTTACCTTTCTTTTTCTACATCCTTTTCCTTTTTCTTATTTTATCTCTCTTTTCCAGTCAAATTTATTTTTCTGGAATTCTGAAAGCGATTCGGATGAATGGATTTCGGATAATTGGAGTTCTACTATATTTCTTTCCTAAATATGATCACATTTTTCATCCATTGATAACTTTTTATTGATTTATTTTGCTATCAAATTTTAATTAGTTGGTTTTAAGAGAGACTGGAAAACTTTCCTTCATTCTCTCTCAAATGGAATCGGTAATATATATATATAAACAAAAAATAACCTATAATTTATTTAAGAATTTTAAGCCATTGATTGTATCAGGCATATATCTAAATTTCTCATTCATTAATAATCTTTTTTTTAAGTACACATTTAGTGAGAACATTTTTTGAAAGGTATACATGTCATAGAATGTTTCCATTTTATGCACATTATTGAAAAATAAGCAAGTATAATATAATTTTAACAAAATAATTTATAAATTCGTTTTAATTAATAAATGCATTAAGGAGGGTAGCTTTTGTATAGATGTTTATTACAAAATTAATTTTTTTTCTTAAATTGAAAATAATGTGTGTGGGGAATATATATATAAAACTAAAAAATAAAAGTAAATCAATTTAAAAAATTAGAATTATTAAATGCTTTATAAAGTGAAATGTTGCCGACTATGAATTGATTCAATTAACTTTAAATTGATTAAATTAATTTAAATCTGTCGATATATTTTGTAGCTAACTCTGGACTAAGTACACCACAGTAAATTATGACTAAATACATGGAACTTAAAAACCACATTTTTTGTTACAACATTATTCTACAAGTTATCTTTACTTTTTCCATGCAATGTTATTATTCACTAGTAAATCAATAAATAAATCCATTTAGAAATGATACAATAGATAATATTACACAAGCGATTAAAAATAATGCATGGCAAATGATTATCGGAAAAAGCTCCAAACGATAAGCAATGTGAGAACAGAAACTAACAAGAGAATTCAAATTTCCGTTTCAATATCGTTTTTATCTATCCCAGTTGACATCCTAGTCAGAAGATGTATATAAAAAAATGAAGATTACTAACTAATATTACAGGTTTGCTGGACGTTACACTTTAAAGGTACTTTTTTGCAATACCAGTTCAATACAAGTAAGTAATTTCATTTCATATTTCTTTATCTTTAATAAATAAGTTAACTAAGAATTTTAATTAACTATCTGAGGTAATTAAAAATTTTGATTAAGATTTAATAAAATAATTGTGTTAATTTAACTTTACTGTGCAAAAGAATAATAAATTCAACTTTTCTATAACCTTGTCTTTTATTGAAATTTATGAACTTTATTACGTTACTTCAACGAAGAATGTTAATATCCGTTATGACAAAAGTGAATGAGCGAAATTAATCGAGGAATTTAAAATTATTTACTTGTGAATGCAAGCAATCCATAAACATAAGAACATAAAATGTAAGCAAGTTTCTCGCACAAAGTAAAAAAAAAAAAAGATATTATTTAGAATCGCCTCACGAAACAATGTACCGAGATATAGTTTTAAGAAAAACTATTTCAGGTTAAGAAATAGCGTAACAGCCAATAAAAAAAGTTTTATTTTTAAAATTAGTATTACATTTAATAAGGAATAATGAAATTTAATATTTCATACTAAATTATATATATGTATTATGGCACAGAATGCAAAAAACTCAAACTAAAAAAATTCTGCCTATTCTTTGTGTGGGTCTAATAATGATAATGATACAGTGCTAAAACCCATTACAATA
Source organism: Latrodectus elegans (assembly GCA_030067965.1). Taxonomy (NCBI): domain Eukaryota; kingdom Metazoa; phylum Arthropoda; class Arachnida; order Araneae; family Theridiidae; genus Latrodectus; species Latrodectus elegans. The sequence goes on along the minus strand of CM057816.1, from coordinate 100,308,451 downwards.
TCTCATATTACTTTGTATAAATGAGTTTAAAATGTGCATAAAATAGATTCAATTTTTTAGTTCTTTTTTAAACCTAACAAAATATAAAAAAGAAATGTTAATTTAACTGAGTGTGTGTGCATTACTAAACTATGCACCAACATCGTTTTAAGAAAAACTAATCAAAGTGAGTAAAACATAAAAAGTTTCCATTTAGTTTTAAAAATTAGTATTATCTTTAATAATACTACTAATAATAAAATTTAATATTTTACATTAAATTATTATATCATGTTTTACAAACAAAAACGCAAAAAGTTTAAACTATGAAAATTGATCTGGATTACAAATACAATAATGTAACCCAATACATATAATTAATAACCCATTACATAATCTTATAGCAGTACTTCATATAAATGTATGACGTACTGCTATAAGATTATGTATATAACCAACCATCATATAAATGTATTCAAAAATGCATAAAAAAATATCTTTCTCAAATAAATTTTTTTAACCTTTCGTGGAATTTATTTTTAACATATTTAATTTTTTCTTCCTTTTCGATAATTTTAACCATTTATTAATATTTCTTTGACTGTATTTGCATTATATACATTGAATTCTAATTTAAATATTAGCATAAATATGTTATTAATTATTTTAATAATAAATTATTAATCATTTACATTTTGTACTGAATAAAAGAAGAACATAAAGAACTCGAGATTTATCTTAATGCTAAAGAAATTTTAGAATAATTTTACGAAGATTTGCAGATAAAATTAACCATTTTTGCCGATATTTGCAACATATATTAACATTCTTTCATTAAAACAATAATTAAAACTATCTAATAAATTTAATTACATAGCATTTAAATAAGGTTTATAATAAAATGAATATTGCAAAAAATTTTGCAACCAAGAAAAAAGGCGTTCAAATTTAAAATAAAAAGTATTATCAATTTATAAAAACGGATACATATTTATTGTATTTATTTATGTCGGATTAGTTGATTATAAAAAATCAAGATTTAGAAAAACTCAACATAGATTTAAAAAAAAAAAATTCTAATTGAAAACAAAAAATATTCATTGCAATTGTTAAAATTGTGTTAATGAATGACTGCAAAAAATAAAGAGAAAATTTAACTGACAAAAAAACCTTCAAATGGAAAATCAAAAGTATTGACTATCTCTTTTATTTAAAAAGTAAATAGAAATAATATCTTTTATATATAAAAGATATTATTTACTTTTTAATAGTTAAAAAGTAAATAATATCTTTTATCTAGTAATGTTACTATGGGGTTAATAATTGTTTGTTTTGTATTGAAACATTTGTTAAAAAACAAACAAACAATTTAAAATCACGTATTTAATTTTTTTTTTTAAGTTTTTTTTAAAGTTTTTTAGAAGTATTTCTATTTTTATGTAAATTAATTTAATAATTTTTACTTTCATCAATTAGAAAAGTCCCTCATAAATTGTAAAATTTAAAAAAAAACCATAAAAATTTTGAAAAATTAAGAAATTTAGAAAAAAAATTCAATTTTAAACTAAAAATATATTGTTTTAATCATTTATTAAAACAATAAAAAATACCTCAATATTTTCGATAAATGAACGCACAACTAAGTCTTAACGGCAACCAACAATGAAATATCATTTGTGTGTGTTTTCGCCTTTTAAAATTCATTTAAGATGTTATAATGACTAATTTATCGTTTTCCACGCACACATAAAAAAAAATACAGGGTTCTCACACATTTACAAGAATCAAATTCAGGGATCTAATCAAAAAAAAACTTTCAGGTATCGACATTGATGCAAAATAATTTTTTATTTTATTTTAAAAATTGTTCTTAAATAAAAACGCATATAGTTACATATGCAACTGGTTTCAATTACATTTGTAAATAAAAAAACAAATAATTGCTAAAATCAAATAGAATATTTTTTTATTTAAGTTAGAATTATATTTAATAATTAGTACAAATGCCTTCAATAATACACATCTCTAACAGAAACAATTTCATTTATATAACTCATCAATATTCTTTATATTACTATAGTATAAAATAATGCGCAATTTTAGAGTTTTTAAACATCTCCATTAGATCTCTATCTATTAATTTATTGAGTATTTTAAGATGTGTATCACAACCTGTTTTCAAATAAATATTCAAAACAAAGGAATCAGATAAAGTTTCCAGGATGACTTTTTTCCCTAATTATTATTTAATAAAAGCAATACTAATTTTATTCCTGAATATTTTGAAACTTTTTTAAAAATATACAAATGCACATTCCAGGTATTTCTTTATTCATTCATTAATTTTTCACATTTCTTGGTTATTTATTCATACACAATATTGCTGTTAGAAAATGCTAACTTTCCACCTCTAAAGTTTTCGCTTTCAATTCATTATTAATAACCGTTTCTTCTGTGCAGCACCACAGACACGTGTTTGATTTTCAAATTAATGTTAATTCTGTAGCTTTTACAGCTTCCTCAGCATACCCTATTATAGATTTTTCAGGTTCATTAACACCAACTTCATCGTGCGTGATCATCAATGATACACTCGGATATAATTGATTAATTATTTAAATTTTCTATCATCAAATATATTTTTCATAGAAAGCCCAGAGGTTAACAGATATTTTTCTGAACCACGTAAATGCCAATCTTTGTATGGCTTTTCCAGATTCCAATGGTCATTAAAAAGACACTTTCCACCAGGCATATTAAATAATTTATCCCAGGCTTTATTTCTTTGATAAACAAATAAATTCATCCCGATTCACTGAAATTATACGCAATTTTCTCCACGGAATATATACAAAGTATATTTTAACTCAAAAGTTTTATATTTGAATATTAATGTTCAAATGAATTTTATACAATATGAAAAATACAGAAACAAATAGAAAAAGAATCGATTAAAGTCACCCATCTAATTACACCATATGACGATTTTATATTGGTGATTACTTTCTTTACTTCACTTCGCACATAAATCTAAATAATATATCAAATGTTATTGTGGCTGAACAAGATCTCTATTTTAGTCATCAGTTATGAATCAATCAATCAACAATGGCACTACAACCCTGTGTGGGTCCTGGCCTTCTCAATGAGCTTATTCCATCCTGGCCTGTACTCAGCAGCACTTTTCCAATTAGATGTTCCAATAGTGTTAAAGTCCCTATCAAGGCAATCAATCCATCTGATTTTGGGCCTACCTCTGGAACGCTTTCCCATTGGTCTTACAAGAAAGATTTTTTTAGGGGTGCGTTCAGTTGGCATACGAATAACATGGCCAGCCCATCTCATCCTTTGTATTTTAATGTATTTGACAACATCAATGTCCTTAAAACTTTTGTGTAATTCATAGTTATACCTTCTACGTGTTCATGGTTATACCTTAAAACATGGTAATTCATGGTTATACCTTAAAACTTTTGTATAATTCATAGTTATACCTTCTATGAAGGACGATTATGAGTACGATTTATAATTACACCATCTGTCTCCACTCCACTAGATGCTTCTCAAAATTTACCTTTCAAAAATAGCCAAACGGCATTCATGTTTCATCAGTTATGAATACAACAATCTAATATCGATAATGCTGCCACCTAGTGGTAACATGAAGATCTAATACTCAACTAGCTTTTCGGACAATTTAATTGGAAATTTAAAATTATCTAAACAAAAAAAGCTTAAAAATATATAATATTTATTAACAAAAAAGAAATACATTTGAGTAGATAAAAATTCCAGGAGTAATTTATTTTTTTCAAGGCGTCAAGTCAAAAAAATTCCAGGGGTTTAGAGGCCCTTAAAAAATATTTTGAAATTTCAGGAGTTGTACGATTCCTAGAAATAGAATCGTTGAGACCATGAATTCAGTCCTGATAAAAAGATTCCAGAGTACAAAATTCGACTCTTAATGATTTTTCCTACATTGTTATCTACAAGAACTTTTTATCATCACTGAAAGGGTTGTTTTCGTCCTATCTTTCGCGGCTTTTAGTATTTTTATGCGCATTAGTTTACCCAATGCGTTAATAATTTTCCATGAACTCATTAAAACTTTTTATGAACAATATATGAACTCACTAATTTTTTCACGTCAACAAAAAGGATGTTTTTCTTATTATTTCTAAAAAGTACGAGTAGATCAATAAAAGATTAATTATTCAAATATGATAATTATATTGATTTTCTGCAATTCAATAATTATTAAAATTCTATTCTTAATTTTCATTTCATCAAAAATTCTTTAACGGTGATGCATGCATGCCAATGCATGAAAGCATTTAAATATAATTTTCAGAAATATAGAAATTTTTAATTTTATTTTTTCTTTCATCAGCAATAAATGCGCACATATCGAAATTCCTTTTAAAAATACTATTTACAGAATAATAAAATTAATAACACGTAAGCGCAACTTAATCTAAATATTAAATATTTTCTTGCAAAAATATTTCTGCAGTTAAATTTCATTAATTAAAATGTCAAAACATTTCATTTCATGTGTATACAAAATCAAATATTTATGAGTACGATTTATAATAAATTAAAATCGTGTGATCAGATATTTTGCTTATTTCAGAATCAAAAATGGAAAGTACTGAAGCAGCCAGGAGTAGCAAAGACGATGAAGAACGTACAACTGTGATACCTCGAAAGGAAAATTCTACAAACAAAACATTGAGAAACATTTACAGCTCTGATTCTGATGATAGTGATTTGGATAGAGAATACACTTGCGAAACTTGCAAAAAGTCTTTTTCTGGCTTACAGCCCATGCGACAGCACCAGAAGAGCAGCAAGCACATTAAAGCCGTCGATCGAGAGAAATTCCTAAAAGAAATTGATGAAGACTTGCAGAAGCTACAGAATGATAGTGATGACGAAAACTCTGTCTTTGGCTACAAACCCTACACAGAATGTGAAATTTGCAAAAAAGAATTCAGTGGCTTGGAACCTTATCGTCAACACTTGCGAAGCAAAGTTCACAAGAAAAAGAAGTTGGCTAAAAAAATATTATCAGAAATGGATCACAGAGAACGGAAATCCAGCCCTTCAAACGACAATGCAGTTCCTGGATCAGACTCAGAAGGAAGCACTGAATCTGAAAATTCAGAAATATTCGAATGCAGAGAATGTGAAAAAGTATTTAGCGGAATCGAACCTTATCACATACACATGAACAGCAAGCTACACAGGAAGAAACTAAAGCAGAAAATTCTGGTCCAAGAACTGACCTCTGATTTAAATTCAGGATATGGAGATGAAGTCAAAAAGTCTATAAGGCTCTCAGATGGTGTGCTGACCTGCAAGTCCTGTCGCGTGTCCTTCAGTGGGCCAGAAAGTGTTCTGATTCACATCAAGAGCAGAGGCCATAAAGAGATGCAGGAATTTCGAAAATGGAAAAAGGAACAAAAATTAAAAAAGGAACAAGAGGAAACTAAACTCACTCAGAGTGAAACCGAAAGTGGAAACTCGGAAATGCCCTTTAAAAAAGAGCCTGAAGATTCACAAATATCCGCTCGGACAAGTGATACAAATGATTTAAAGTCATTGAACGATATTCATGCTCCTTCACATGAAATAGAATCTACTATAAGTAAAACAGGGGAATCATTACAAAATGAAGCAGAAAACGTTATTTTGGCATAAGAAAGCTTATAAAAAATTACAAAAAAATATTGAAATCTGAAGAATTTTAAATAATATATCTACATATATCTCAATTTTTTAAATGTATATTCTGCTGGACACATACACATTAAATTTTCTCTTTTCAATTAAATTCAAATTTTAATTCTTTTCAATTAAAAGGTACCTACAGTATTAAGAGTTCATTATTTTTGTCAACATTACATATAGATATGATTGAATAGAAAATGTACTGAGAAGAAAATAATAATCAATAAATTATGATGGCTTGAAATAGTGTATATATATAACTTAATAATAGAATATCGTTATTTTATTTCTAAAAACTCATTCTCAGATGCTATTCAATTTGTATTCCTTTCATGTACTAAAAGTTTTTAATTGAACAACAGTTCAAAAGTTAATTTAAATATTCCATAAAGTGGCAATGGAAAAGAGCTAGGTAAAAATACTCAAGAATTTTGAAAACAAAGTTCAAAAATTATGAATAAATTCTAACTTGAAAACCATCAGATATTTGAATTTTCCCACAAAATAAGAAAATAAAGTTAAATTAGCACATAAACAGTAAAAAATTCACACTGTACTTATCTTTGATTGATATAAAAAAATGGGTAAAATTTTGAGAATTGATAATTTTTAACAATTAATAAATATATCAAATTAAAATAATACCTCTCCTTGAATGATTGTTGGGAGTCGATTAAAGATAGCATTTAATACAAGAGAGTTTAATACTCATATTAGTTATATTTTTGAGAAAGATCACACAAAATACACAATTTCCTTTTTATCTTTAGTATTCTCACACAAAAAATTTATCATATTTTTCATAATTTGTTAATAAAATTTACCTACTTGAGTTAAAGTAAATAACAGGAGTAATTTGAAGTAATACAAGTCTTGAATGGAAAATTGCCATTTTTAACATTCACTTGAAACATTAGAATCTCACTGAATAAGAAAAGTATGACAGACATCAATAAAATAAGAAAAAATTTGCATGTTTTAAAATTAATTAAAAATGTTCTATATAAGTTTAAATAATTTGCAACAAGTCAATTATATAACTTCAGAAAAAACTCTTAAATTCTCATTGTAATTATTTAAAGTTAAAAATATTTTACTGGACAACTTAAAAGAATCCAGTCTTTTTTTGTGTGATGTCATCCACCTAAATATTTTTTAAAAATATTTCTATATTACAAACTTATATTCAAATGCTGGAAAAAATAAATCAAAAATCTAATAACACTTATCTGAACAAATGTTGCTTATGTAAAACAGAAATAATAGAAATTCTGATATAAGTAATTTATCAATGAAAATCACGTCTTTAATAAAAGCAGACAGTACAAAATCCTTTACAAAAGGCAATAGATTTTTAAAAAAATTAAATATTACATAAACATACTGCATTATTTAAAATCATTTAAGAATTATAATTTTTATTTTACTTTCACCATTTATAAATACTATATAAATTTAATAGCCTAGTCAGTTCTCAAAATCATGATTAAAAAATTTTTTAATATATGAATATGCCACAGTAGTAATTATTTCCTCAGGCAATAAAAAACTATTTTTTGAAAAATCAATGTTTTATTTTATTAGTTTTTTTCAAATTAGTAACTCAATTATTAAATTATTCAAGAATTTTTTTCATTATTGCTCAAATTATTTGTTTAATCATGTTATTAATTTGCTTAAGTAATTTTTGACATTTGAATAGCATAGAATATTTTTAGTTAATATAATTATTAAAATTTATTTCTACGAGGGTCATCTGGAAATTAAGTTTCATACGGTACCAAAAGATGGCTCTGCAAAATGACCGAAACACAAACGTACTTGGGGAATAGATTGTGGTTGTGGCAATCACATATGTTGTAGTCCTTATTTTCGGAATACTTTTATCACAATCGTTATAATGCACTAAGACATCAACCCTATTGTTTGTTCACGCGCTGAGGTGCAAAAGCAGACGTTGAACCCTGACTTTGCCACGAATTTGTGTGCAGGAATAATTGAGTATCATAAATAAACAATTAGCATTTCCATATAACTTAAAGAAATAAAGAAAGATTTAAAATATTTTTTAAAAACAAAATTATTTTCAGTAAATGATTTTTGAGGTAAAATAAGGTTAATTTTTTCAATAGAATACGAATTTTACATTTCAACAAATATATTTGTTAAACTATAAAACAGATTGATATAAATGACTGACATTAATTTGAACAGATAAAAACTTTTAATTTTATACTTTGAGCAGCAAATATTTGAGTATTGTTGAGTCCAAAACATTCTTTTGTTTTATATTTTATTAAAATATATTAAGTAATGCAATCACTTTCAAATAAAATATGGGAATTAATTATTTTCTTTTTTATAAGAATTTCCTATATTTAAATACATTGTAAACTGCATTTATTTAATAAATTTAAATTTTTTAATACTTTAAATGAACTAAGATGCATTTGAAAAAAATAAGTATTTCATTAAACTTTATCTTAATATAAATATATATAGTAATTTTAACATCACACATATATAGTATTGTCATTCACTATCATGAAAATTAATCAGAACAGGAAAAGTTCAATCAATCTTTAAGATAAACAACTAGACATATTAAAAAAAAATTCTTCATAAACATCTTACTATCAAGAGACATATTTTGTAATAAGTAAAACAGAAATTTAAAAAATAGCGATTAATATGCTACATTAATAACAATTTAAGATGAATTCAGAAATCAAATTTCAAAATTTTAGAGTGAGCAATAAAATTTAAACACTTTAGAAGGTTATTTAATAAGGTTGTTTATTATTAATACATGGACGAGGCAATGCTTAGAGCATAGAAAGAAAGCCAAAGTAACTAGCCATGTAATTTCTCTACTAAAATATTTTGATAAAGACTTAATTATCTTTCAAAAATAACTAGGGCACTGGAATAATCAAAGTCGAATGACGTAATACATTTAATCAAAGTAGAATTTGATTTAACGATAAAAATGTAAAAGTTAATAAATATGAAATACCTGTGATAAATTTACCAAAATTTTATATTTGCTTGCTATTTAAAACCTAATTATTGGAGTTACAATTACTAAACATAATATACACAACATTATTTGTATGTAAATAAAAAAAGCAAACATTTAATTTGAAAACTAAACAGAATTCAATGCTTTAAAATGATAAAGTTCAAAAAATGTATGAAACAATCAAGGATCATTTTAGAGTTCATTTATAAGATGGTCCACCTTATCTTTTCTTAAGGTGCTGATTCTTATTTTTTTTTTAATTAATGAACTTCATAATGACTTAAATTAAATATTTTTTAATCTCAAATGCTTTTCTAGTAATTCAATATATATATGTCAATTATTTTACTAGATACTAGAAACATTATAAGATTTCCAAATAACATTTTGTGCATTATTTAATATTTATATATTAACTAGCTCAATGAACCTGTGTGCTTCCCCATTTTCTGTTTAAATCACTTTATATCTGGTCCTTATGAACTTACAGTTGAAGACACTTATCATCAAAAAAAGAAACATAAAAAAAAATTCCCTGCTGATAAAAGCTTATGTGTGAAAATATGAAATCACAAATTTTAAAAACATAAAAGTATGCACATTAAAAAATAAATTTACTAATAACAACTTAAGCACTCCTTGATGCATAAAATGAGATTTTGTACATAAATCAGTTGAAAACAAATTGAATGAGGTGTAAATTGCTTTATAACTCCATTTGATTTTGTGATTAAATATTGAAGAACTCCTTTCATTCACATTTCATTGTACTTCCAGTGGATGGTGTGTTGTGAAAACCAAAAGCATACTCCTTATCCGAGCATATTCCTTTCCGAAAAAAATACATTTAAATAAAATTACTATATGGAAAGGTAGGAAGAAGGTGGGTCTAGTCTAATGACATACATATTTTTTTTTACCCAAGAGTTGCAATGCTAAAAAAAAAAAAAAGCAACTCACCTGTTTTTGAAGGAAACAAGAGTTCTGGAACTGTGCATATCATAGCATAAACAAATTTCTATTAAGTGCAAATCAGCATTTATAAAGGTTTATCTTAATTAAAAAATTAAAATTTTGAAATTAAAGTTTATTTTGTTTAACTCTGGTGGGGGGGTCTAAGAGATTAATATCAAGATATAGTTTTCATACTCCATATGATACTCCATTGAAATTCGATAAAAATTTGGCAGATACATAGAATAAGATAATTTCATTTATTTAAACAATTTACTGTATACTTTACTAAAAAATACTCTTTCTTTAAAAATGGTCAAATTTTTTCCAAAACTTTTCAGAATATTCAATTTTATACATACTTCAGAATTTCAGTTTTCATTTTGAATTATAACATATTTCTTAAGGTTACAAAATAAGTCGATTTAATATAATAAACTAGAAAACAACTATATTACTGTCAAAAAATTTATTGATATAAACTAATAACTAAGCATCGAATTAAAACTTTTATTTTTGAACATATGACTAATTTGTTATTCACAACAGACAGGTTAATGTTCATTTATAATTTTTAAAATAATCACACATCACTATCAAAATTCATTGTGTATGTCATATTTAGGAATAGGCTTATAATTATGATCTTCAAAAAACTTTACTTAAGGAAAATAGAAAATGATTAATTTAATTTCAATAATTATTGACATGCATATAAAAATTACAACATAAAATATTCCACTACATATAGTTTTAGACTGACAATATGTATAATTATATAGGTAAATTTTACCATTTGTAAATATTTTTACAAGGGTTATATAATTTTGAAATAATAGAGATGCTACAGCAAAATCTTAAATAACTAGCATTTAAACTATCCAAAACATTTAATGATTTTCAACAAGATTTTGATACAATTTTAGTAAGATAGAGGTAATATTAAATGATAAACTTACCTTAAAAATTTTAAAAGTTGATATAGTTGAAGAGAAACCAGGTTTAATATTAATAATATATAAATATATATTATTTTTTATATGTAATAAATACATAAGCAACAGATTAATATTATAACATTATACAATGCACAAATATTATACAAGAACTCTATTTTAAATAAATTTTTATTCACATATTTTGAGGAAATATTTAAATAACATTTTATACATCCATTTCATTCAATATTTACCTTCAGAAAAATATTGTATTTAATTCATTTGTGCTTTTAATAGTTTTTAACACGACAATTTAGTCTTATTTTAATTTGAGGTATAATTTCACATTTTTATTTTAAATTATTTACAATTCTAATAAAAAACATCGTTTGAATCTTTCCTATTTTTCATTTTCTAATGTTTATATGACTTCTAAAAATTCAATTTTCTTCAGAATGTAGAATATCTTATTCAAAAAACTACATTTAAATTTAATTGTCAAAGGGGTTTTTTGCTTAATTTGAATGATTTTTGCTCACGAAAACAAATATTTTTATCAGTTAAGTCTAAGATCAGACTAACATGTATTCAGTAGATAATTTAAGTCTAATTTCATTACCTTCAAACATTAAATCTTTGAGTGCAATGGTAATTATTTTATGTAAACCAATACTTCACCTAACTTTTATAACTATTTTTAGCAAATCAATTTTACTTTAACAAACCAACAAGATTGTACATTAAACTATTAGAAACTGTTTTGCATCAAAAACCTGACAAACCTAACTAGTTATGTAAACATTTAGTTTATATATTAATATGATATCCAATAAAGTTTAAAGTTTTTATTAAGTGTATAGTGGAAATTAACAATATTTTAATACATTAAAAAAGTAACATACTTTTATATTTTAAAATATTTTTATAAATAATGATAGAATATATATGAGGACAACTATGTAATGTTAATATTTCAGTAAAGGAGTTCAAATAGAGTTATATGTCAAGGTCTCGCAAATATTTAAATTGTCATTTTACTTAACAAGATGAAAAATAAATAAACTAATAATATATGAATATTTATATAATAAAAAAGATGGTATTTTAAAATCAACTTTAACCACTTACTACACTTCGAAAATTTTATTATAAAGGGTGACATTTAAGTTGTTTTTATCGGTAAAATAAAATAACATATAACAATTTCAATTTTAAATTAATATTTATTTCTCTAGAATAATTCTGAGAATTGTTACAATTCTTGCATTAAGATTAATTTTTTGGTACTTGCGTATTATCTCGCTGACTGTACCTGGGAAAAAATTTATGCTGTTTATTAATCTGATTTGACACTATGTAAATTATAGAGTTTATCTATTTGTTACAATGATATAAGTAAACAATTCTGCTTTTTCTTCACATTTTGAAAAAGTTATTAAAATTAGACAACCTATTTTGAAGGCAAAAAAGATTGATGGGGTCATATGCATGTAACAATTTTTTTGATAAATAAAATCACAATAGTCCTTCATTCCCTTGGCGCTACTTGTCCTTATCTGGACCTTGTGCAATAAAAACCAACCAACCAACCAACCATCATTCCCTTATATTGATAAATAGTTTTTGAAAGTTCAATAGAGTAAAGCAAAAATAAGGTCAAAGCATATTACATATACATAAATACTTAGTTTTGATACCTTATCTTTAGCCTAGTCTTGGAAGAAAAAAAAAACAGTAAATTTTTAACTTAAACTACATAAGCAAATTACTGTAAAGCCTTTTGATAATTATAGGCCAAAGAATATTTTTATTAACAATATTTTTTTTATTTTCCAAGGTGCAAAAGATTGTAATATATTTTGTATATTTTCAATTATATATTATAGTTGCAATGAAATAAATCAATGACAACTATTTTAATTGTTATTCTATAAAACATAAATCTTTAAAAAATGCGGTAACATCATGTCTATTTTTGGACCTTGTGCCATAAATCCCAACCAATCAACCTCTACAAAACTATATTTTATAGGATTTATTTGGAAAGTTTTGGCACAGCTGCTGTATAATTTTTATGGAGCAAATTTTAATTTTTTGGCACTTAAAAATTGCTGCCCAGATCATTTAATTATTACACAGTAAATCAAAACTAAATATATATAAGTAAATTAAAATAAATTAATAAAAAATAAATAAAATGTTATTAAGGAAAAAAAATTCATTTGAAATATCCTTACAAGGATTGTGATGAAAATGCTTGATTTATAAAGACATATTCTCAATTGCTGTATGTTGATGTACAAATTAAAGCAACATAATAGATTAATTTTAGTCTCTCTTATACATTAAAAAAATCAGGATTATCAAAAAACTGTAAAATAAGCAAAAAATAGATAAAATTTTATGGCATCAATGACACAATTTTAAAATTAACTTAAAAATTGGGGTGGCCCATACTTTAGAATGCCAGATGATTTCGCCTTAATTTGCAGTTGCCCCACAGATTGAGTAATGTTAAATATGGTACAATTTGTATAACTTTGTTTTCAGCGTTATTTTGTTTTTTCAAATATGCATGGAAACAAGTTTGTAGACAAAAAAAACCATTTAATTTTCACCAAGGGACACCCTAAAATACATTTTTCCCAAAAATTCAAATATGCATTGTTTTATTTCCAATGTTTTACACTTATTTCACCTAATAAGTCAGTTAAAATTTTATTATATATATAGTTAATAAGTATTTATTTTAATAATAATTCAAAAAACTGACAGCTAATATAGCACTCAAATACATTTAAGAATGGGTTTTATTTTCTATAAATTAAAGTACGTGGTAAATTGTAACTTCCAAGTAAATTAACATATCAATATCTTTAATATCTCAGTAATAAAAAAAACATTAATATTTAGTTCTTTTTATACCAACAATAAAAGTTTTAAATATTTGTGAATAAATTTTTAAATAATAAATTAATAATGTTAAACTATGGGTAAATTACCAATATGAATTTAATATTCCAAATAAAAATAATCAACCACAATATAAATCAAATTTTGATTACATTAAAATGTGTAAGAAAAAAATAAATGTTCTCTCAAATAATCTAAATGCCAGTGGGAAAATATTTTTTATTTCAATTTTTAAACAAATACAATACTATTAATTTCATGTGAGTTAAGAAAATAAACTGAATCACTATACCAGAAAACAGAGAGTATTCATACTATACAATATTTACTAATATTTGTCTAAAGCTTTTAAGTGAATAATATAATTTGATGAATTCAGTTATGAAATCTGTAAATAGTCATAATAAATCTTTGTTTATATGAAGAGTCCCTTTTACATAAAATTGGAAGTACCTTTTAGAAAGATAAAAAAAATTCCTATATTTTTTAAGCTTAAAATTAAAAATGTAAAGAAATTTATATAATATATATATTTTGTGAATTTTAAAACAAAATTATACAAATAGAAAATACAAAAATGATTTGAACTAGGAAAATGTTTTAATTAAGATTGCGATGGTGTACACGATAATGACTATTCAAAAGATCAGATCGAACAAATCCTTTTCCACAAGCAACACATTTATATGGTTTCTCATCAGTATGTGTCCGAAAGTGCCTCTCCAAATCTCCTCTACGAGGAAAGCATTTACCACATTCTGAACATTCATAAGGTTTTTCTCTGAATTGATGAATTGTGCGAATATGTCGTTGCAAATATACTTTTACAGGAAAAGTTTTATCGCACATATCACACTTAAAAGGTTTATCCAAAGCATGAACAGCTGCATAATGAGATCGTAAATTACGTTTCTTCCAAAAACTTTTTACACATTCACCACATTGATAAGGTTTTGAATCTGCACCTGGGTTAAGAGTTTCTTCCAAAGTAGCTGGTGCAGTTTTATAAAATTTACAATGAAAATAATGAGCCTTTAGAAAACGCTCTTCTGAAAAACTTTTATTGCAAAGTAAACAACTAAATGGTTTGATTACAGATTCATCTAAGGCATTAAAACTTTCTTTGTCATGAACTCTATGGTGAACTTTATAGCTAAAAACAGATGTGAACACTCTTCCACAAACTTCACAAATCACAGGTTTTTCATCTACCTCATGTAACTGAGAATGCCTTTCCAGGTCACTCTCACGAATGAAGCTCTTATTACAGATTTTACAAATATATGGACGCTGGAATAAATGTATGCGGGAATGTTGTTGCAGGTAGTTTTTCATGGCAAACCTCTTACCACACACTTCACAAGAGAAGGGCTTCTCATCTGTGTGTATGGGTCGATGCCTCTGAAGAGATAATTTATCCACAAAACTACGCTTACACACATCACATTTGTGCTCCATCTCAGGGATATGAGTACGATAATGAACTTGCAAAGCAGGTATATTAGGAAAAGGATCAAAGCAAAGCTTACATTTAAATTGCTTATCTTCATCATCAACAGCTTCACCTTCATATTCTGAATTTTCTGGTGTATCTTCTTTAGGATGGATACGAGTTTGATGCAGACGAAGATATTTCAATTGGGTAAAACTCCTCTTACAGAGTTTACATTTGAAACTTTTTACCTCGGAGTGAGTACGTCGATGTTCTTTCATATCACCCTTTCGAGTGAAACATTCACTACATATGTCACATGCATGCGTCCTCCATGGTTTTCTCGAATTTTTACATTTTCGAAGCGTCCAGTTAATTATTCTTGGAGGCTTCTCTTCCTCTTCCATACATTCATTGGAATCAGTGGATTTTTCATTGAAATGTGTATCATATTGATATTTCTCTTCATGAGATTCATATAAGTTTAGATCTTGACTTTCCTCACATTTTTTGTACAAACTAGGTGTCACAGTTATTATAATTGGTTCATAAATTTTATCCTTACTCATCGTATTAACAGTAAACAAATGCTATTAGACAAAATTAAACTTGTTTTTTATCGGGACAAGATTCGTTTTGGTTTACAAATACCCAAAACACTACTTTATAAAAAAGACAGCGTAATAATTATTCGAAATTTTACAGTATAAAAAATAGCACCCCTTGGTTGATTCCACTTGAAACCTCTCTTCAGTTACCATAAATATTTAAATTTCAAAAATAATGTGGCATCAGACATATATTATTACTTAAAAATATTAACTTAATATAAAGTCCGAAGAGGACGCTTTCTATTTTAAATAAAATAAATAAAAGTTGTCAGCACGGCAAAGCATTTCATTGAGGCTTTAACCAACGAGCTAGGAATCGGGGTGAAGAAATTTCCGTATTAAAAATGAAATTTCAATTGTAGCCCACGATCCATTTTAGTTTGACAATGAAAGTTCTTATTTCCTATTCCAATTAGCATTCTCGCAAACTTTATTTCTTTGCTTTACTATACTGAACAATAATATTTTCATTGTTTAAGTTTAAAAGACGAAATGTCATCTTGTGACATATGGATGGACAGACAGACTAAGAAATTTCATGAAATAGCATTACACAGGTAAACAAAAGTTCATTACATTCATTCATAATCTGTTCTGGTGATCTGCTTGAAATCTGTTTAGTTATTATTTAATGAATTAAAATATGCAAAAAATTGTAGATATTTGCTTAATAAAGTTATAAAATAAGCGTATATTTTTAAAAAAATTATAGTAAACTGATAATTTTTTTGATACAGAAAAAAAATATTAAAATTGATTCCGAATGTGGCATTTACGTTCTGTGTACAAAGAAATAAATAATATGTTCGCTTTCATGTATAATTTTTGTCTGTAATAATTAAAGTTCTACTATCAGTTAATGTTAATAATCGTAAAGTGTTTCATATGAGGCCAATAATTCCATTCAATCTTGTTTCCTCGTAGATATTCGAAAAATTAATTTTAATAAAAAACTTTATCATTAACATACTTTTCCAAATGTTTATCGACATGCTTTCAAAATCGAACAATTGATAAAGAGTAAAGGAGATAGCTTAAAATGTTTTATTAAATAAATTGAATATTTTATATTCACAAATCCATTTACGATTTTTCCAAATGTCCTCACCAAAAAATCTAGGAGAGTTCTACTCAATACAGCAAGAATTGCCACAGGGCTAAAGATCAGCTGTTCAAATGATGTGACCCTTTACGAGGCTGATATTTATGATAAATTTTTTTAGATATTTTAAAAAAATGTTGAGCCTTGGGGATTTTAAAAGGGCTTCTAACTATATTTTAAAATAATTAAGTGACAAGCACTTAAAAAGACTACCCTATTGCTCATGCGAAGACATATGATATTGTGAACAATAAAATTATTCTAACACTGAAATATACTTTCTTATTTTCTATGATATCCTTTGAAAATTTTGTTTTCAATGAATATTTGGAGTCTTACGCTAGTAAGCAGAAGAATCATCCTCATCTTTTGAAATAGTTAGCTCTAGAGTCCATCAATGATATCCCATCTGAAACCTTGGCTATTTATACGGATGGTAGCAAATTTAAAGATGGTAGAATTGAGTGTGATTGTAAAATAGCTCAGTTTTTAACTCAATTAATACTCACTCAAGGACTGCATAAAACACACACTTTATTTCTCCGACTCTCACATCGCTACTGCTGGTTCCTTTTTACAACTCAAGGGGGCGCTGCAGTCGCAGGTGCCAACTTTCTGCCCGGCGTTGACATGATACATTCAACAATTTGAAATCTCAAGAAAAATATTAACACTCTATTAATAATAAACTACACTAAATACATAATGATACACACATATATTTGATAGAGTTCTCACTCCTTAATTAGGCAATGGCAAAATGCAAATTTTATTAATGCTCCTTTTAAAAACTCCATTCTTCGTTTTAACTAAAACTACTCTCACCTTCTTATCCTTTCCTGGGAAAGTTTGCATTATTCTGTTCTGCGAACAGTTACAAACCTGTACATTATATAATTTTAAAACCACCATAGTACCAACTTGCACATTCTCTATGGTGATCCTCCACTTTGATCTTTCTTGTATTGCACTTAAATAATTGTTCGACCAATGCTTCCAAAATGTCTGCCCTATCTTAGTTAATTTTTGTCATTATTTTAATTTATTGTCATGTAAATTTAGATTATCGGGATCTGCAATTGCTGTGATAGGTTTGCCTATTAAAATATGGCCAGGTGTCAAAACATCATAAGCATTTAAGTCAGATGATAGGGGATGCAATGGGCGGGAATTAAGATTTGCCTCAAGCTTATCAATCACAGTTAAGAATTCCTCTCAAAGGTTAATTTTAAATTGCCTACTAAACAATTGAAATGGTATTTCGCGGATTTGACACCTGCCTCCCTAAGTCCACCATGATTCGGGGATATTGCGGGAATGAAAGTCCACTCAACCTTTTATTTGAACAAATAATTACTCAAGTCTTCATCTGCTAACTAATTTACTCAATTTCTTTAATTCAGAGTTATTACCAACAAATTAGTAGCGTTATCATAAAATATGTGGGGACATTTCCCTCTTCTGCTAAAAAATCTTTTAAATGTAGCTACAAAGGCATCACTAGAGAGGTCCGTTACCATCTCTAAATGACAAGCTTTAGTCAAACAAATGAAAATACACACATAAATTTTATTATACATTCCTTTTCTTTAATTGGGATATTTTATATAAAAAGGACCAAAAAATCTACACCTAATCAATTGAATGGAAAGTTTGGGGTACTCTCTCTTCAGATAAATGTCCCATGAGCTGTTGACTAGGTACTGGTTTTGCTTTAAAGCAAACAACACAATCGTGCACTAGTTTTCTACAAAGGTTACGTCCACTTAAAGGCCAAAACCTTCGTCCAATAAAAAACAATAACCCTTGTGGGCCAATATGTAAATAGTTCTTATGAAACATTTCAGCAATCATCACAGTCAATTTATGATTGATAGGTAAAATTATAGGAAAACTTGTATCAAAATTAAACTTACTGTTGGCTAGTCTTTCACCAACTCTTACAACACCCCTTTCATCTAAAAATGGGAAAAGATTTTTTAACTTACTATCTACAGGCAGATTACCATCCTTCTGAAGGCCTGTAATTTCTTTTTTAAAACACTCTTGTTGAATTAATTTTACTAAGACAAATTCAGCATCTTTAATTTCCTTACATTGCAGGGGGCCAGTTACCTCTTCCTGTGATTTTCAATTATTAAGGAACCTATAAAGAAAAGATAAAAAAAAATACAAGTTTAGTATAATTGTTAGTAAAACTAAGTTACTCCTCAGTTAAAAAATTAAAATTCACAAGGAAAATAAGTCTCTTGAACCTTGGTTCACTCTTATCCAATTCTGTATTAAAATGTTCTAAGTCCTCGTTAATTAGTTCTCCATAGTTGTTAAGTGTCTCTACTTCCTCGATGATAAGTAGTGGTCCATGCCACCACAAAGAATTATTTCTCAGTTGTGCTGGATTGCAGCCACGAGAAATGATGTCTGCAGGATTTCGCTCCGATGATATATGCCTCCACTGTGAGACATCTGTCAAAACTTGTATTTTAGCCACTCTGGTAGCGACAAAGGTTTTCAATTCTTGCTGGAGACTTCTGAATGCAGGACAAAACAATTTTGCTGTCCAAAAAATACCAATTTTGATCTATCTTAAGTTCTAGGGAAGTGCTAACCTTTTTCATCAATTTAGATAGAAATACACCTGCACATAGTTCAAGTCGTAGAATCGAAAGTGTTTTGATTGGTGCAACTCTTCCCTTGCTGCACACTAGATGTGAAGTTACTTCACTCACTGATTCGTATCTTAGATAGACTGCTGCACCGTAATAGCCCTCTGATGCATCTGAGAATCCAAAGAGTTCAATTTTTACAACATTTTCTGGTAACATACATCGATTTATTTTAATACAGTTAATGTCACACAACCCATTAAAAAACTGTAACCATTCTTGTACGACATCTGATGGCAGTCTTTCATCCCAGTCTATTGATAACCTTCACAGATGTTGCATAAAAGGCTTAGCCTTTGTAAGCACAGATCCTATAAAATCAAGTGGGTCAAAAATGCGGGCAATTATGGACAACATTTCTCTCTTTGTAACTATAGAAGCATCTTTTTTGGGCATATTGTAGAAAAACTCATCACTCTTGGCCTTCCATAGCAACCTTAATGTTTTTGTTTGATCAAAGCTATAGTCATTTGAATCTTCTGAAAATTCTCTTAACTCTAAGCAGTTACTTTACCATTTATGTAGTTCCATACCACAAGTTTTAAATATTTGAGTTAATTCTGGCTTTAGACACTTTAAACTTTCTAAATTTGACCCTCAACTCAATATGTCATCCATGTACATATCCTTCTGTACTACTTGAGAAGCCAAAGGTAATTTCAGTTGTTAATGAGTACCTAACTGTTGAAGACATCTCTGAGCCAAATATGGAGCACTAGTGGTTCCATACGTCACTGTGCATAATTGATTCGTTTTAATATTCGCTTCCTTACTATCTTTCCATACAATTCTTTGCAAGTCTCTTTGTGCAGGATCAATCCAAATCATTCTATGCATTTTTGAATGCCGGTAGTAAAAGCAAAAAGATGCTTTCTAAACCTCAATATTATAGCAAATAAATCATCTTGAATTACACCACCATTTTTCTGTGTGGAATTTAATGACTCACTAGATGAAGTAATTTGTGAAGCGTTGAACACAACTCTACATTTCGTAGTCGTTTTCAGTGGTCTATAAACTGCATGATGAGGTAAATAGTATACCACTTCAGGTTCTTGTGTCATAGAAACTTCTTGCTTATGATTCAAGCATTCACATTCACTCATAAATTGCAAATCAATCACTCATAAATTGCAAATCAATCACTCATAAATTGACGATATAATGCCAGAAGTTCTGAATTCTTTTTTTAACTTATTCCACAAGAAATTTAATCATTTAACTACAATCTCTCTAGACTCTCCCAGTAATTTCGGATCTTTTTTAAATGGCATCTGTACCACAAATTTTCCTGATTTATTCCTTTTATGATTTTTTATAAAATGATTATTAGCTTCAATTTTCTCAGCAATTTCAAATTTCTGTGTTTCTTCAATTTGCTCTATTTTCCAAAAATTCCGCATAATTTTGTTTAAGTCGGCACCCTCATTTATAAGCCCAATGTGTACATTAGTCTCAGTTACTATTGGTACACTACCACTCACTGCAAATCTGAATACTGTGTTTTGTAAAATTAATTTATTATTAGTAGGGTAAATTCTGTCAGGTTTTAATAGTCCATAAAAATTCTCTGCTCCCAAGATTAAATTGATTGGACCTGGAATATAAAATCCGGAATCCACTAACTTAATGTTTTTTTTTAATTCCGGAACGCAAATATCAATTTGTCTTAAAGGGGTCCAATTTGTAACCCTGGGAACAACCAAAATCTAAATCTAATTTGAAATTTCTTATATCGTTAACAATCGTAGCATTAACTTTAGATTTAATTGTCAGAGACATTCCATTTAAACTTGAAACTCCAATATTTATTTTATCCTTTCTAAAATTAAGCTTGTTATCGCAACTCTTTCTCGAAAAATTAGCACTGGCTCCAATGTCTAATAAACCACGAACGCGTGAAACATTTCCTAAAATCATCGGTTAAAAAACAAATAAAACTGCTAAGTAGTACAGACTTCAAATTTGTTGACGAAGTATAGCCAGTCGCCGCCAAGCAATTTTGATCCTGACCTCGTGGCTCTTGTTTATTGCTAGTAGGAACGAATTCTAAAACTGTGGGGGAGGGGAAGGAACTCCCTTTCGCATTGAGAGTATTTAAATTTTCCTTAGGCGCCGATAAACGTTCTTGTTTTTGCTCTGACTGAAAGTGAAGTGTGGCATGATGACGCCGCTTACAGATATTGTACGAATGTTTTGATGTACAAGTCGTTACTCTATGTTTATTCCCCAATCAATTAAAACAGAAGTGATTTGATTTTACAAACTCAATACGCTCCTTTACTGACATATTTTTATAATTAGGGCATTTATATATGGGGTGATTCTTCTTACATGATAAAACACACTTATTATTTTTAACTTCCGAAAGGAAAACTCTCGACGTGTATTTTGACTCCGACAATTTATTAAATTTTGAGTTTTCCACCAGTCTTAAATCGGGAAGTAAAATATAAATCAATTTCTTTCTTTAATTCAGAAGGTTTAAACCATGTGTCAGCCTGTCTTATATTAATATGACACGTAGTTTCTCTATCTAAGGTCTGGCATATTTTATCCGACACAATTAAATCTTTGAGAGTTTCGAAAGCTGTTACCTTCCTCAATTGTAAATAATATTCCCAGCTCGTCGTAAATCGCGATGCAAATTGTACGCATGTTTCATTTGGTTGGCGGTGGACTTTCCTAAAATGTTCTAAGCATGATTGAGGGATAGGCTAAAATTCTCGTACTATTGTTTTTACTTTAGAATACGCATTTAACTCGTCCTCCTTTATGTAAGTTATCACATTAATCGCCCTTTCCCCGAGCAAATTTAGCAAAATCTCCGCTTTGTATTTATCAGGGACGTACACTACTGCCCATTAAAAGTGCTACACCAAGAAGGCGACATGCTACAGACGTGAAATTTATACGAAAGGAAGTAGGTGCTATGATATGCAAATGATTAGCTTTTCAGTGTATTCAGACAAAGCAGGCGCCAGTAGCGACACCTACATTGTGTTTCAATGAGGAAATTGTTCAGCCGGTTCCTCATACACAAATTGCATTTGAACGTTGTTTTCTGGTGAAAAATCATTGTGATGCCTCGTGTAAGAAAGAGAAATGCGTACCAGCACGTTTCTGATTGCGTACCGGGATTGCGGTTTATCTTATCGCAGTATTGCTGCTCGCGTCTGTCAAGATACAATGACTGTTAGCAGAATATGGAATCGCTGGGAACGGTAATACGGAACACCATGCCGGATCTCAACGGCCATCTATCACTAGCAGCCGAGAAGACAGGCATATTATCCGCATGGCCGTAATGGATCGTACAACCACGTCAAGAGCCGTGAGTCAAGAAACGGGGTCGTTTGAAAGACAACAAGTGTCTGCACGAACAGTTCGACGACGTTTGCAGAAGCATGGACTCTCAGCTCGGAGACCATAGCTGCGGCTTCCCTTGACACTGCGTCATAGACAAGAGCACCTTCAATGGTGTGATCAACGACGAACCTGGGCGCACGAATGGCGAGACGTCATCTTTTCAGATGAATCCAGGTTCTGTGTACAGCATCATGATGGTCGCATCCGTGTTTGGCGGCATCGTGGTGAACGCACACTGGCAGCGTGCATTCGTCATCGTCATACTGGCCATCACCTGGCGTGATGGTATGGGGTGCCTTTGGATACACGTCTTTGTCACCTCTTGTTCGCATTGACGGTGCTTTGAACAGTGCACGTTACATTTCTGGTGTGTTACGACCCGTGGCTCTACCCTTTATTCGAGCCCTGCGAAACCCTACGATTCAGCAGGATAATGCCCGACAGCATGTTGCCGGTATTGTATGGACCTTCCTTAATACGGAACATGTTCGGCTGTTGCCCTGGCCAGCACGTTCTCCAGATCTTTCACCAATAGAAAACGTCTGGTCAATGGTTGCCAAGCGATTGGCTCGTCACCAAACGCCAGTCACTACGGTTGATGAACTGTGGCATCGTGTTGAAGCTGCATGTGCATCTGTACCTGTACATGCAATCCAATCTCTGTTTGACTCAATGCCCAGGCGTATAACTGCTGTTATTACTGCCAGAGGTGGTTGTTCTGGGTACTGATTTCTCAGGATCTATCCAGCCAAATTTATTGAAAATTTAACCACTTGTTATTTCTAGTATAATATATTTGTTCAATATATATCATTTTGTTATCTGCATTTCTTCCTGGTGTAGCAATTTTAATGGCCAGTAGTGTATTTTGAAATAAATGCCCTCTCTAAAGATGCAAAATAATATTTTCAACCCTCAGGTCTACTATGTGTTTTAATAGTTAAATTGCGGACACTTTATAAGACAGAATCTAAAGATTCAGTCTAATTATTTTCAACATTTTCACCTTCTGAATTTTGCTTATATTCCGCTTTCACGCGAGCAATTTCTAATTCCATTTTCCTTCTTTCAAGTTTAATTTTTTCTAATTCTAATTGTCGAATCTCTTTAGATTTTCTCTGTTCGAGCTTAATTTTCTCTAATTCTAGTTTCCGCAACTCATCGGATCTTCGCTCTTCAATTATCGTATTTGCTGATTCTGCAACAGAGGCTTTCTCTGTCACGTACTTCTGGTTTTGTTTTATAATACTGCTTAATTATGAAACAGTCATTTTCTCATTGACATCTTCTCCTAACTCAATAGCAATTAATATCAAATCCTCTTTTTTTACGCCTTTAAACATTTTAGATAGTTATTAATACTTCAATTTAGTATGCGTAACCCTCACATTTGCAGAATTTTTAAATCTAAAATTATGGTTATTGGGAGCTCTTGATTTTACCCTTTCTACTGTTTAAATATGAATTTACATTTTGCGTTGTTAATTGGGAAGAACGTTGTATGTTAATTGCTCAGATAAATTAGTAAATAAAAGTTTTAAATCCATTAAATCAAAAAGCATTTGGAAATTAAATATAAAGACTTTGCAAATAAATCTGAAATATTTTTTTGAAAGACGCATGAAAATTTTTTAAAAGACATGAACTCATGAAAGATTAAATTATATTGATAAAAGCATATACATTAATTCACGAGTAAACTTTATGGGCATCAGTTGGAATTATCATTTTCATTATAGGGAAATATTTTAAACTACATACAATTGTAGAATCCCCTTCTTGCTTCATAAATTAAAATGACATCGATTATACATAGAGAAAAAATGGTAATGATTTAATAAAGTACCATATTATCTCTTGATACCATTTCTCTCCGAATTTTCGCCATATAACGAAATACAGAATTGGTTCTATAAAATCGAATACAAATTTTCCTGTGTTTGCTTTACAACTTGATGAAACAACTGACATCAATAGAATGTCTCACGCAGTTCTTTATGTCAAATACGTTAAAATGTGGGAAATAAATTCCACGTCTTATCAGAATGCTGCCGTAACTTGCTCTAGTGATGATGACGTTTTAGTTAAATTGCAAGAACAGATACCAGAGTTGTCTCTTCAAATCTACGAATTAAATAAAAGATATTTGAAACGTCAAGAATTCAGATCCTGCTCTAGAAGTAATTCTAAAAATAGAAGTAGTAGCAGGGATAAAAAATATGTTATTATGACTCAAAGTTGGGCAATAAAGCTCACAAATGTAAGTATCCTTGCAATTGGCCTAACACTAACCCGCAGGAATACTAAATCCCCGACTCTCACAGGCGACAGGATTCAAGGGTTATAAATGTGTCTTCTTTTCATTAGAGACAAGGAAAGCGCCACCCAATTTTTAATTGATACCGGAGCGAAAATTTCCGTGGTTCCACCATTATCGAAAGAAAAAAGAACTATTGCAAAGCTAAAACTCTTCGCAGCAAATGGATCTAAAAGTAAGAGGTATGGGCAAAAGCTGCTAACTTGGATTTAGGATTGCGACGAGTGCTTGATTGACCTTTTATAATCGCCGATGTCAATAAACCAACTATAGGTATTGACTTTTTGTCTCATTTTCAGCTTTCAGTTGACAGCAAAAACAGCGAATTAATTGACGGCATCACTTCTTTGTCATATTATAGTAAATCCTCCAATGTTATCGTTTCACCAAAGATTCATGCAGCACAGAATCTGTACAAAGTAATCCTCAAAAAAATTTCCAGATATTCTGCGGCCAACAATCACCAATAAAAAAAATCAAAAGTCGCTAAATTAAACAATTCTTTGAAACCAAGGGTGCTCCTGTTGCAGCTGGGGTCAGAAGACTATCTGCCGAAAAATTAAAGGCAGAATTTGAGTTTATGTAGCAGAAAGGTCTTTTCAGATCTTCAAAAAATTCTTGAGCCAGCCCTCTGCATCTCACCCTAAAGAAATCGGGGATTGGAAGCCATATGGGGATTACAGAGCTCTTAACAACATCACCATTCTTGACCGATATCCTCTGCCGTTCCTCACTGACTGTGGCTACATCCTACACGGAAAGATTTTCTCATCAATTGACCTAGTTCGATCTTACCAACAAAAATTCCAGTACAGGAAGGCAATATCCCTAAAACAACCATTATAACTTCATTTCGGTTCTTTGAATTCCCATTCATGACCTTTGTCTTACGCAATGCAGCACAGACATTTCAATGATTCATGAACATGGTACTGTCTGAATTAGACTTTATATTCTGTTGTTTATATGACATACAAATCGTTTCTCCAGATGAGGAATCACATCGTAAGCACTTACATGCAGTTTTTCAAAGGTTAATTGACTATGGTTTAAGGATCAAAGCTGCAAAATGTATTTTTGGCACTTTTAAACTTAATTATTTAGGATATGAAATTACACAATGGAAGTGATGAAACCACTTCCAACGAAAGTTGATGCCATACAAAACATATCTGAACCCATTTCATCCACCAGATTTCGCGGGCTTATGGGGATGAGAAATTTTTATGACCACTTCACCCCAAATTGTGATAAGATTCAACAACCTCTAATCACACTACTCAGTGGAAGATGCAAAAATATTAAAATACCACTATTCAAGATTCTCGCAATGCATTCTAAAATCTTAAATATGCACTTTGTCATGCTATTATACTGGTTCATCCATCAACTGATGCTACTATACCTCTCACATGTGATGTTTTGGATTTAGCTATCTGAGTTGTCATTCATCAAATTGAACAAGAAGAGATGCGTCCATTAAGTTCCTCCTCAGGCTTCTTGACTAACACACAGAGAAAGTACAGTGCATATTATCGACAGCTCTGGTCCATCTGCACTGCAATAAAATATTTTAGGTATATATTAGAGAGAAAGTCTTTCAACATTTATATGAACCACAAACCTATTACCTTTGCTTTTCAACAAAATTTAGACAAAACCTCACCCAGACAACCAAGCGAATTGAATTATATTGCTCAGTTTTCAACGAATATTTTTTTCGTCAAGGATGAAGAAAATGGAGTTGAAGAGGCTCTTTCCAGAATTAATACCATATCCACACCTTCTGCAATTGATTACGAAACTGTTGCAGATTCTCAAGATTATGAAGATTTAACAATTGAAAAAACCAAAGCCTAAAAATGATTTAGATTCCCATTCCAGACACTGACAAATTAATTTATTGTGATGTCTCCACAAACAGAAATCGTGTATATATTCCCTCCAAATTTCACCGACAGATATTTTCTTCTATCCATAATCCATTAAATATAGGGATTAGAAGTACAAGAAAGTTAATCGTTAAAAGATTCATATAGCCAAATATCAATAAATATTATCAGTTATAGTGTACAGAATGCAACATGCTAAAAACATACCGAGATTCCTTCTAGATTCTGACTTGGTATGTCTTTGAACATCCAAGTCAGCTTTTATGAACTTTAATGTTCCACCTGAACGTTTTCAACATGTTCACATTGATATTGTTGGACCCTGGTCTTTATGTCAAAGTTTCAGATATTTACTTACGATGATTAATTGTTTTATAAGGTGGGTGGGTAAAAGAGCCCTTCCTATGGCTGATCAATCAGAAGAAACTGTTGCAAAGGGCATTATATCAATTTGAATTTCTCATTTCAGAATACCGCAGCGTATTACGTCTGACCAAAGGCGTCAATTTGAAAGTCAACTCTTCTCATCTTGGAACAAATACTTCGGTTTTCAAAAATCTGGAACAACAGCATATCATCTACAATCGAATGGATTGATTGAATGATAACACAGGATTCTAAAGGCAAGCTTGAAATGTCATCTACAACAAAGCAAATCTTGGGTAGACGCCTTACCTTTGGTTCTTCTTGGATTACACTCTGCACTGAAAGAAGATATAGGATTATCTTTGCCGATCTTCTTTATAGAAGTCCCCTCTGTTTACCAGGGGAATTCGTCACTACGATTCCTAATATCACTCCTTCAGACTTCGTGCAAAAGCTACAAAATATTATCCGTGACATAAAAGCTGTTGCAGCGACTACACATGGCAGTACAACTATATTCGTTTCAAAACACCTTTTGAATTGCTCACATGTTTTCATCTATAATAAAGCAGGCACTTCATCTTTGCAGCCAGTTTATCTTGGGCCTTATGTTGTCAAAAACCGAGCACCAAAGTACTTTGATATGGAAATTAATGGAACTCTTAAAAGATTTTCCATTGATAGACTGAAACTGTGTTTCACTATAAAAGATAATGATAAACAGACTCTTGAAACTCAGAGAGATATGAATTATCCAGATCCGCACACCCACCACAAAACTCGGGAGAAAATTTCGTCACCGGTCAATATCAAATGCAGTGGAAGGACTGCCAAGTTTCCAGCTCATTTAAATCTCATAATCATTTTATATATATCGTAATCGTTTTCACTGGGAAGGGAATGTGTAGCTTCCTCTATGTTTCCTCTTCATCTTATTTTTAATTTCTGTGCTTTTTAGTTTTTCTTAATATGACAACAGAAGTTTTTGCTTACCAAAAAAAAAAAAAAAAGAATTATTTTGTTTTTACATAACAACGGCAGATTGATATCAAGAAAATAATAAACGAGTTTTATTCCTTTTTAAGTGCATTTTTTTCTATCTAAAGTTCTATTCAAAAGACTGTTTCTACCCAGTGTAATTAAGATCAACAACATTATGCCATAGTCATAAGCCT
The DNA here is from genome assembly GCA_030067965.1 of Latrodectus elegans. NCBI lineage: Eukaryota > Metazoa > Arthropoda > Arachnida > Araneae > Theridiidae > Latrodectus > Latrodectus elegans. The sequence continues at coordinate 100,279,982 of CM057816.1, read as the reverse complement.
GTAAACATATAGAAGTAATTTTCGGCAGAAAATTAACATGGTACCCCCATCTGATCCAAATTATTAATAAATTTAAACAACAAACAGCTGCATACTTATCATCTGGCATTCAAAACTTTCCATGGAAAATAAAGTACTCATTTATAAAGCATATCTTCGACCACTTATTTTCCATGCCAGCCCTATATAGGGTTACACCCATAATAGTAAAATTAAAAAAGTGGAAAAAAAAACTCTCCAAAATAAATCCCTCAAATGGGCAGTTAATGTCCCCTGGTTCATTAGAAATCAAACAATCAGACAAGAATTAAATATCCCTACCCTGAGAGAATTCTTCGCGAAAATAATGTATAACATGTATAAAAATATTGATAAAACTAATAAAGAAACAATAATTAGCCTTCCGTACCAACTCATTGTTCAGATATTTCCTAAAGTTTCATCACCAATCACCATGAATAAACTGTAAATATAAAAATTTTCTTTGATAGCTACTTCTTTGTATGAAAAAAAGGGACTACTAAAAAAGATTAAAGGAATTTTTGTGTTGCATCTCATTCTATGTGTGAAAAAAAAAACTATTAAAATAATAATGATGGTGAAAAATGCATTTATACATTATGTATGCATACTAAATGTATATAAAAACAGATAAAAAAATTTAATATATATGTATATATAAATTAATAAAATATAAAAAAGATAAAGAGAGAGATATTGTATTGCAGACCAATTTTTTTACTTTGTAAATATTATTGTAATGTGTATAAATTCTTGTGTAAATATCTTTACCTGCTCTTAGGCAAATATTCTTATTGCTTTCAATTTATTCCTTTACTATTTCTTTTATTATTCTATTAGTTTGATTTAATTTAAATATATATTTCTCATAAATTATAAATTAATAAGCAATAACTTTTAATAATTCTGAATGAAACTTTATGAAATAATTATTGTTCCGCCCATTAAAATTTCCCACTTAGTTTAAGCCAATCAGATTCAGGTTATAGTTCACCAATCAAGAACAGCTATCTAATGACGGTAAAGAATCGCCAGATCCAAGGACTTCTGGAAACTGCCAGCCGGCAACCACTTTATAAGTTTTGTCCAGGCAGCAAACCTGTACACCGCGTTGCTTGTGGATGGTGTTTTACTGGTGTCTGGTATACCAGCTAAACAGGAAACAATCATGTCATTCACGACGTCACTCCAAATAGTGACCAATGAAAGTTTATTTACAGTTTAACTTTCATTATTATTGTATTGGGCATTTATTAATATTTTCATATTCGAAAAAGTAATCATGCCCAAAACGCCAAGAAATATTGCATGTAATACAATTATTTTTAAAAACAGCCGCAAATATTATTGCTGAAGTATGTTTGGAAGAGGAAAAAGAGGGAGAACAAAATTTAAATAACATAAAACTTATTTCAATTGCCCACATGCAACTTATTTAAAATAAAATTAGCAATAATATTTTTGAAATGTATTTTTAAACCATGAATCATAAACTATAAATTGTGTGAAATCATTTTATAATTTTTTTTACCACAAATACTTTTGCAATTGTATTATATTAAAAATCCTAATTTAATAAACAATTGCATTTCATTTCAGAGTTTGTTTCGTAATATTTAAATAAAAAATACAAATAAATTTATTTATCATATTAAAGTTCATGTATTTAATGCATTCATAAAAATAATAAACATAACAGTAGTATTCAAATTAAAATTTCTGCGGTTTTTTTAATGGTAGTTTAAATTAAAAACGTTTCATTCAGTTAATTTTTATTTAAAACTAAAAATATTCAAAACATTTTTTTAATTTTAGAAAGCAATTTCAACGAGGAAGATTTAAACAAAATGAAAATAGATTTTAAAAATCTTGTGAAGTTTTATCAGAAAATAGCTTTTTGAAATTATTACTAATTATTCAATTGAGACCTTTATATCATTAATTTTTTTATTTTTATTAAAATAATTATCATCACGTAGGTTACACAAGCCCCTGTTATATATTTAAAAATATATAATTGAATAAATAAATATATATTATAAAACAAAAAATGAAATTCTAAAACGTATTGACTAATTAAATTCATAACTTGCTTTTTAAATATTCAATAATAAATTCTTCAATTTCTACAGAAAATTTGAATTCCGTGTTCTTTTATAAACAGCGTGAATCCAGTAAATATGCACTTGTCGCTCGGTTATGGATGAAAAAAATTAAGCATGCTGAAAACTCCGTTTGGTTGAAAGCTACGCCTCAGTATTGTCATTCATGATGTTATTTCGTGGAAGGTTGGTAGATGGCTTGTGGCCAGCTGGTAGTCATTCACCAGGTCGTAACCAGGTTTGCTGGTAGCAACAACAGATGGATGGATATCAAGAAAATAATAAATGAGGTTTGTTTTTTTTATTTATTTCTATCTATGTTCCATTCATTTAGAGTTAAATGTTTGTCGTGGATTAAAGATTTGTGTTAAAGAAAACATTTCAACTTGTTATGATGTAAAGTTTTTAAAAGTATTTTTCATTAAAAATATTTATTCTCATATACTTAATCAAACTATTGTCTCACAAAATTACGTTTTGATTCATTAACTGACTTTTATGATATTACAACGTTTATAACATTTTTTATGATTCATTTATTGCTCTATCTTAAAAAGGCGTTATTTCAAACAATGATGTCATGACATTCTTTTTTAGATGCCATCTAAGGACGAATACCAGAAAAATTTCAGAGTAACCTCATTCACGATTAAACTAAACGCCTAATGTCTCCAAGGGTTCATGATCCAGTGGTCACAGCAAAGTTTTACAATAAACAGGAAGTCGAAAATTAAAATAGTGTTATGCACCACTGCTTTAGTATCTCTCTTTGAGCTAAGCCTCAAAAATCTGTCTCTTTCTTGTGGATACCACCATACAGTGAGATGAACGGAACAATTAGATTGCAAATACTCTTGCTAGAAATGGTGGATATTCCAATGACCAACTCTGCAGAACTAACTCCTTCTGAAATCACCTAGCAAAAGTAAAATACTTTCTTACTTTAAGCTAAAGCCCAGGACTGTCACTGCTTTGCAGCGGCCCCAAGCCTTTCTAAATAACATTGGCGAAGTTCAGGAGTGGTCATTTGAAATCAATGAAATTTCATAATGGAAAGAAAAATATTTTCCTTGTTCTTGTTTCCTATCTATAGATTTATTCTGCTTGTTCTCAACATGTAAGTCCTGCTTACCTTTTTAATTGCTTAGAGACAGCAGGGCACAGTTTGTCCAGTTTTGACCTTGTACCACAAAGCCCAACTAACCAAGATGGAATTAGCTGTTGAATGAACAAGAGAAGATTTCATAAGTTCTCATGTGATGGTGTATATTAGACTTGGTATAAGTTTTTCTGCGATAAGCGAATGTGTAAATAACAGAAATTTAAATTCATTTATATCAGTTATTCATTACATAAAGGAAATTTTAATTCATAACTAATTACTCAAATTTATTAGCAATCTTAACAGTTTGTCTAAAAAAATAGTGAAAGGTATGTGTGTGCTGATGTAATATGAAAACTGACATAAAGTAAACATTTTTATCATTATATTATGTATTTGTCTTATAACCATCAAATTGAATAAATTATTTTTAAACATAAATTACTAAAATGCAAATTATTAAATGCTGAATTTAATGTGCTAAATTAATCAAGATAATTGTTGTTTGATATGCATTTATAGATCTATGATATCTTATCAAAAACCATTGTAAACATTCATTTTTTTGTAAATTCTCACTATTAATTTCACTGAGCAATCAAAATATTTTACACTTCACTATAAACAAAATAAATTAGCAAAATAATTTAAATAAACATCTTTATAGATTAGCGGTTATGTTTCCTTACACACCCATACTTTATATACAGATAATTTTCCAATTTATTAAATGATTAAAGTATAAAATTTGCTTGAAGCAGTGCTAACTTCAAAGATGAATATCATTATAAATTGAAACATATCAAAATTAATTAGTCAAATATGCGGTAAAAAATCCAAGAAGTACATGAATAAAATATAATATTCAAGCAACCCTAAGTGATTTCATGATATTTAATTTACACGTGTCAATTAAAAATATGAAGAAATTTTAGAGATGTATAAAAATTGTTGTATAACCCGGGCATGTTTACTTTTATAATATTGAAGATATATTGCAAAGCATTGTGTTAATTAAAGAAATTCCTTTAAAATTAAATGTGTGACATATGTGAAATTTAGAAATAAAATGACATCGTACTAGTTACACTTTTTTTATGATTTTTCATTACTTTTGTCATAAAAAAAATTTAGATTATTTTTATGTGATCTACTTATTATTGAGATTTTTAAGTACGATGGCTACAGTATGACTATAGGGTTTTTAAAATAGGTGTAAATAAGGCAATGCTTAACATAACACCACTTTATTTTCATTCATACTTTACCTGAGCATCTCAATCGCAATTTGTTCTTATTTATTTTGCCATTGACAAACCCATGAATATTCGTTAGTAACAGGAATCTCTGTTTTAGAATCTATTTTTCTGAGATGTTAACTACTCACATTAGCCACATTTGTTATAAAAATTCACAGTTAACATCACGATTTCATCAAATGAGAGTAAAAGATGTGATACACTATAATGACTTTGAACTATTTTGTTCGCCAGTGCGAAGCAAAAAACATGTGTTCTGTCTCCATTCTTTTGATTCTGCTAGGTTTGTAAAATGAACAAAGGTTCTTTGTTGTCTCGTCTCTGATGAAAAGATCATCTATCCGATATAGTTCTGTACAACGATCACTCGAGCTGATACTTACATCTTAAATTATAATAATATGATATTATATACGGAACTTTTTGTAAAAATATTCATTTAGCTGTGAAATTAACAGGGACACTTAATTGGATATTACCGATGACAAAGATAATCTACACAACATTACCAAGCATATCAAATAACCAGCCGAGTAGCTTTAGCGAACTAACTAATTTATCCAAAACGAATACAAGTAATTCCTAATATTTTCTTTATACAATTACCTACTTAGAAAACCTCCAGCCTAAGTGAACCCTACATTCTTCAAATAAACTCCGCAAATCAAAGCAGCCTTCTGATTTTTAATATCCCTCTGTAATTTTAAACCAAAAAAGGTAGCAAAGATAAGAGTTCCATTCCATCATATCGAGCCACGACACTGCTCATAATTTTGGAAAAACTTGCCACAAACATCCACTTTTTCTTTGAACAGAATTAAGTTTCAGACAGGGCAAAATTTGCAGACGATGTTCTGAATTTAACTCCATTAAAATCAGCAAGAACTTAGAAAATAAAAAGCATTAATTTCTATAAATATCAAGGATGCATTTAATTGAGTGAGATACGAGTACAATTCAGTTACCAATGTTATAACTAGCGAATATCTTTGTAACATTATTCTCATGAGTTCCACTGAAAGATAAGTAGTTTTGAGATTTAATGGTAGTGTACGATGCGAAGAACAGAATCAAGACTTCCATTCACGGAAACGTTTATTACATTCTACTACATCACAAGATGGTCGCGTACCAAGTGTCTGGGGTTGTTCTTACTCCTCTAACCGCACTTTTACTGTTAGAGTAGGAAAAGATATCTCTCTGGACAGACCCATTCTTGCAGGCGTACCGCAAGGATCCCTGCTGGGTCCTCTCTTATTTAACATCTATATCAATGATTTCCGCAACACCAAAATACTATGCTCTGCTTGTTCGCGGATGATACTGTCGTTTTGTCCACTAGTTCTCTCAACTGGAAAATCCATGCTACCCTTACGGAACATCTCATAGCCATTGAAGAGTTGCTTAAAAAGTGGAAAATTAAAATAAATCCAAACAAATCCACTGTTGTCATTTTTACTAGGAAACGTACTCTACTTCCCCCCCCCCAGATTCAACTAAGCGGTTTTTCGGTCCCCTGGTCAAATAAAGTCGAGTACCTTGGTCTTACGTTAGATAAAAATTTACCTGGAAAGCCCATTTTAATAAAATCATAAATAAATTTATTTCTGCCAAAACTTCCCTCTACCCCTTAATTGCCTACAAATCGAAACTTTCCATGGTTAACAAGCTATTGATTTATAAATCATACCTTCGCCTTATTATCACCTATTCTCTCTCTCTTACTCCTCTCTCAACTGGTATATGAAGTGGTCCGGCGCGCGTACTTCCTCCCGAGGAAAAAGGGGGTCGGCATGCATTTCCTGTCCGAAATGTGTGTCCATACTTTGAAGCATGGGAATTTATTCACCTCTTTCCAGGTGGGCTGAGAAGGGGAAATACCATTTCCGTTACTAATTAAGGACGTGAGAAAGGGATCACTACAGTAGGCTTAGCTGCCTACTAATTTAGGACTAGAGAGAATGGATCTAGTGATTGTTAAGTTCTTAGCCTAAAAGGCCATGTACCTTCGATTCAGAAGAAATTTTTCTACACCTAACTTTAGTTGGGATTAACATAATGATTTCAAAACATAAGATTATTTAAACAAAAAATTTAAGAAAATATTTTGCCTAGGTTAAAGTGCTCCCAACGAGAGTTCTTTGTATGAGAATGAATAAACATAAAAAAGAAAAATTTAAATACACATTGCAAACAAGGGCGCAAAAAAATATTTTTAAATTACAGTTTATATACAAGGTGGTTATAATTAAACTTCCCCTATAAACAGCATCCCACAGAGCAAACGGATGAACGGAATGCAACGAAATTTTGTATGTGGGCTTTACACGAGATGCGCTCTCGGAATTTCGAAAAAATTTTTTTCGTTCCAAAATGTCCAACAGAGGGCGCTTTTCTGGAAAAACATGAAATGTGACACAATAAACGACCAAAACGAAATACAGAAACAATTAACATTTATTAATATGTCTGATTACCCTGTCATCGAACCACATTAAGTAAAGGTAAGGGAAAAAGAACAGTACGCTGTTTGAGAAACAAAAAAAAAACAGTTTAGTTTGCCGAAACAAGAATACATTAGGACGAAATTTCACAAGCGGAGCAGTTGTTAATTGCGTACAGGACGATGTAGGGAAAGTTGCTCCACGTGACCACCCTCATTCACCTGCAAAATTTCAAGTCGATGCACAGTGTATTCAACAGCAGATCGTAACTGATCAGTTGTGAGGCTTCACAGATGAAGCGTTATGGAGTTCTTTAAGTCATTCAATGTCGTAACACCTTCACGAATACACCAGACTTATTAAATAACCCCCTGACCAGAAATCGCACGGAGTTAGATCCGGCGAACGTGGTGGCCATGGATAACGAAAGGAGCGACTAATAACACGCTCCTGTGTGAAGTGTTGGAGCAATAGTGACTTCACGGACTCATGGATATGTGGGGGTGCACCATCCTGCATGAAAATGGTCGATGTAAGGACTCGCCTTTGCTGTAGTTGCGGCACAACAAACGTCTGCCATCATGAAATGGTACCGTCGGCCCGTAACGGAACATGTGACAGGCTCTAGTTCAGTGATTTCCTCAAAGAAGAATGGCCCAAGGATGAAAGTCGCCGTGAATCCACACCAGACAGTCACCTTTGGAGAATGCAGGGGACTTTCAGTGTGCATCCGAGGATGTTCCTTAGCCCAAATGCGGCAATTCTGTGTGTTGACAGTCCCGTTGAGGTAGAAATGAGCCTCGTCGCTCCACAGAATATTCCAAGGCCATGACAGATCAATAGTCATTCTGTTGAGGAAATTGACTGCAAATGAGAGACGTTGTGCTTTGTCCCTATCAAGCAGCTCTTGGGTAGGGCGGATCTTGTATGGGAAGTAGTGCATTATGTTTCTGAGCACTTTTCGGACGGTGCTGTAAGCATAGCCAGTCTGTCGAGAAACTGCACGTGCGCTACTGCCCCCAAACTCTGATGTCTGTGACCGTGCGTCAACAGCTGTCTTTACGGCATCAACAAGTACCGGTGTGACACGTTTGCGGCCTCTTCCAGGTTGAACTCCTAATTTCCCCGTCTCTTCAAATCTCTTAATCATGGCCCGGATACCTTTAGTTGACATTGGTCCACGCCGTAGGCTCTTTCTACGACGAAATTCATGAACTGTAGCAGAAGCATTCCCCTTGTTTTCGTAAACCAGCTTCACCAATAACGCACGTTCAACTAAAGAAACCACCATAAATATAGCCGGAAACATCGACTTAAACATGCCAACGTCTGCAAACGTTTTATACCCAAACCTGTTTTGCATAAAGCTTCCTCTTCTTCCCAAACATGCAAATCTCGGCATTTTTCTCCTACAACTGACGGATTTTCCCGATTTTGAATTTTATTACTCATAATTCTTGTTCTGGTTTGTTAATATTGTTTCTGCATTCCGTTTTGGCCGTTTACTGAGTTAAATTTCATGTTTTTCCAAAAAAAGCGCCCTCTGATGGACATTTTGGAACTAAACATTTTTTTTCGAAATACCGTGAGCGCATCTTGTGTAAACCCATATACAAAATTTCGTTGCATTCCGTTTTGCTCTGTGGGATGCTGTTTATAGGGGATGTTTAATTATAACCACCTTGTACAATTTCACAACCACATACTCTGAACTATTCATTAAATAACTTTTCACATTTCTTAGTTATTTATATATACAAAAAACTACTGTTAGAAAATGCTAACTTCACCTCTAAAGCTTTGCTTTCAATCCATTATTAATATTGAGTAATAACTAGCTTTTCTGAAACACCATGTGTTTTGAATTTGCAATTAATATTAATTTATTGGTTCTTTCAGTTTCTCTTCTTTAGCAATTCTTATTCTAAATTTTTTAAGTTCATTTATGTTATCGCCCAAATGCTTCTTTTTGATTTTCAGTTCATCAGTTTCAACAAGAAATGTTTTTCGTTTTCACACTGTTATTCCCTTTATTTAGTTTTTTGCTGTTTTTAATTAATCTAAATATAATTTCACTTTTGCCTGGCACAAAACTAGGCAGCTTTATATTATATTGTTAGCATCTATGTTTTAGAAATCATCATGATTTCATTGTCAATGACACATGTGCATATTTAAACATCTGATTATTTAAATTTTCTATCATCAAATTTTTTGTTTATAGAAAATACATATTTTACAGATGCTTGACAACAAGACATAGTACAAGCAAATTAACTAGTTTCCATAACTGACAATAATTTTGTCTATTTGAGAGCTAGTTAAAATAAGAAGGAATTTTTAGAAGAATCAAATTTCTCATCAATTCAATCTTGATAATATATCAGTCAGTTATAATATGCTTTAAACTCTTCTACAAAATTATGAAATTTTTTTATAGCGGAATCGCAAACCGACATATTTATTTTAGATGCAGTAGATAGGTACAAAAGATCCTGCATTTTATTTAAATTTATGTCATAGGTATGGGGAATATTCCAAACGGCTAGCTTTATTTAAGATTTATAAAATATCTATGCAATACAGCGAAATCACATACACAACAAAGCGAAAAAATTAGAACATTAAAACAAAAAATTCTGACAGTCGTATTCGAGGAGCAATAGTCTCTAGGGTTAGAGATTATCTAATTCTGTGTAACTATTTTGTTTATGATCGTTAGAGGGCGTTGCTCTGTTACAAATTAGATGACTTATATTATTAGATATCAGAAGTTATCATTCATTAGATATCAGAGTTCGAGGATCTAAACAAGAAATATTTAATACTACAAATTATTGCAAAAAATATTCTTTCCATAGCTTTTTTGTTATGAATACTAAAAATGATCTGCAACTTATTAAAAACTCAATTTTCTGTATATCTTTATAATTTTTGCTTATATACAATTCTCTGATGATTTGATAATAAATTTAACATCTAACCGATTTTTAATTGTCTTTATCTGTTACATCAATAATTTTACATACAGAAACAATGTAACCATATATGCTTGCAAAATATTAAAGGAAATTTTACACCTGGTTCAAGACTACCAAAGTAATTACCAACAAATGAGCGAGTTCTTAAATAGTCAGCAAGTAGCACTTGTCATCTTAAATGGAAATGCACATTCATAGCTATAAACATTAAGCAGGATGTGTAGGTTGCAGCTTTCTAGAATTACAATAACTGAATGTTGTTCACTTTTTAAAATATCAGCCATTTTAGTGAAAATGGATCAGTTTACATCCAGACCATCCATCGAAAACTGGAGCAATCCACTTGTTATTAGATCTAAGCATTTCTCATTAATTTTTCAAACAAAATATCTCTAGTTGAGTAACCAAAAAAAATCTGACAACCAATACAGAGTTTTAACAGTATCATTATCACAAAATTTTACATAGCAGTTCATTTGTTTTCTCAAACAATGATCATTTAAAATTTCATTAAAGAGAAGCACATAATTACTAATACTCTTAATTTTTTCTTTCTACAAGTAGGAAAAATAAGAGGCAATTCCAAAAAACTTATTTTTTTACCACAATTAAATTGTTTTGCCTGGAAACATTGCTTCAAGGAGAATTTATACTGCTATAAGAACTGCAGTTGAATCCGCAAGATAATGTTTAAACCGCTGTTTAAAAATTTAAGAACCCTTATAGAATTTCAGTTTTTATAATTTCTCTTGAAAAAAATACATGAAAATACAAAAATTTTTCAGATCATGCTTTGGTTTAAATTTTTTAATAGGAGCAGAAGTAAGGAAAAAAACCTTTAAATGGGGTAGATGTTTTTGGAAATAACTTGCTCTAAAAAATACATTCCTCCCTTCTTTCATAATATATTTGACAGCAAATTCACCCATATTTGAAATAGAAGTTTTTCTTGCAAACTAGAACAATGGGCATGTGTTTTTCCGCACCATGCAAAAGTCAATCTTTCCCGAGTCCACAGGTCATTGAAAAGACACTTTCTACTATGAATATTAACTTATTTCAGACTTTATTTCATTGATAAATAATCAAATTCAACCTAATTAATTGAAATTATGCTAATATTCACCAAGAAAGGCAGGTAAAGTATATTTTAATTAAAAAATTTATAAAATATTTAGGGATTTTTATAAAATATAAAGAAAAAAAAATAGATAAAGAATCAATTAAAATCACCCATCTGATTGCACCACATGATCTTATTGGAGATCACTTTACTTCTAAAACATATATCTAAACACTACCGATCTTGACTGAAATGGATCATCATGCAGCTTTTTGTTTGAACTGGGTCTTTACAGTAATTAACAGTTATGAATAAAAAAGCTAATATCAATCGCGTCACACCTAGTTATAACACTAAGAGCTTAATTTTGTTTTTGAACAATTTAATTGGTTTTAAAATATTGAAAGAAAAAATTCGTAAAATTAGAATATTTTTTTAATAAAACATAAATGCATCAAGGTAGGTAAAAATTTCAGGAGAAATTCAAGATTTTCAAGGAGTCAAATTAAAATTCCAATAATTTCAAGGATCCTTAAAACAATTTTCAGAAACCCAGGAAGAGTATGAACTTTGAGGTTTTAATTTTGTATTGATAACAAAATAATTTGAAATACATTTACATAAAATGGAATATTTTTATTCAATATTTTCATCATATACAAAATTTTTAAATTATACACCAGAAATAATAAAATATTAGTACACAAGGAAAGATAGTGATGAATTGATTAAAAAAAATATCTGCTAAAATAGCACACATATTCATGAAAATATATGTTTCTTTTTAATTCACCCAATGAAAAATATACTTGTTGCAATTAATTGCAAACAATAGATTTTTTTAAAATGTTAATATTAATTTGAATCAATAATAAAATTTTGTTTGTGAACAATTTAATTGGTTTTAAAATATTGAAAGAAAAAATTCGTAAAATTATAATATTTTTTTAATAAAACATAAATGCATCAAGGTAGGTAAAAATTTCAGGAGAAATTCAAGATTTTCAAGGAGTCAAATTAAAATTCCAATAATTTCAAGGATCCTTAAAACAATTTTCAGAAACCCAGGAAGAGTATGAACTTTGAGGTTTTAATTTTGTATTGATGACAAAATAATTTGAAATACATTTACATAAAATGGAATATTTTTATTCAATATTTTCATCATATACAAAATTTTTAAATTATACACCAGAAATAATAAAATATTAGTACACAAGGAAAGATAGTGATGAATTGATTAAAAAAAATATCTGCTAAAATAGCACACATATTCATGAAAATATATGTTTCTTTTTAATTCACCCAATGAAAAATATACTTGTTGCAATTAATTGCAAACAATAGATTTTTTTAAAATGTTAATATTAATTTGAATCAATAATAAAATTACAGGCAAGACATTGTTGATAATTACTAGTGTAAATAAAAATTTGATGGATAAATTTTGCATTTTAAAGGATTAATAAAATTACATTAGTCTCTTCTTCAGTTTTAACTCCTTTAAAGAGATGATTTCATGATATAAAAACACACACAATGAGAGATTAGAAAAATAAATAAATATATTTTGAATTTTTAATAAGTAACATCCATTCCATTGGTTAATGATACATTCACACAAGTTCCTCGCAAACAACTGCAACTAGCGGTGCATTCCTTATGCTTTTTTCGGCATGAGCACCTCATAGTTCGACAATCTGATGGACAGGAGCAACCTGTGCACTGACGCTAAAAACAGGAAAAAAAAAAAATCAGTAAAAACGATCAACAAATAGAAATATTTCATTTGAACACATCTATTAGTAATGCAAAACTTAAAGTAAACATATATAGCATGGGTTGACATTCATTCTAGAAATCTAAACATTTCAACAGTTCTGAATTAATAAATAAAATAAATTAAAACTGAAATTCATGATTTCTAGAGACATCCTTTCAACTATCAAAAAATAAGATTAAATAATTTAGGATAATTATAGCTATAATTTAGAATAATCCTAATTATTTAATTTGATTTGTTTTTTGAATAAATATGATTGCTTCTAATGAATTCAGCTGTTTAGTAGAATGAATTGTACATCTGATACATATTTGGAGGAAAAAAATAACTCTGCAACTTGAAATGGGTATGAAATATAACATAGAAGCACTTTTAATCAAAGTTTAGTCATAACATACTTTGTGGATAAAAATTATTATAAAATCATAAAAGAAGATTCCAAGTTCAATTTCAATCAATTTCAATGAATAATGGAAGTTAGTTAATTCATGCAGTGAAGTCTGCGAGGGTAAGTACTTGAGTGCATAGTCTTTATTGTTTAACAACACAAACTATTTTTATCTAGGAGCCCTCGAATGCTATAAATCTCAAAAGTATCATGATCAATAATTACAAAATTTTAGCTTCAAATATTTTTTTTAATAATGTCTGCTTGAGAGAATGCTTTTCAAAATATTTCAGCACATTTTATCCTTATTCATTTAAATAAAAATATAAAAATGAAGATTTTAAAATTACAAAATAATAAAATTTAGAAAATTAAAACCACACTGCTAACTACTTTGAAAGAAAGCAGATGCAACTTGCCCATTACTTGATATACAGGATTTTGACATAAATTTTTCCAAATCATAATCGTGAAATAATTCAAACCAAAGAAATTTAATACATTCATGTTAAAAGTGTATTATCCATATTTTAATTATCAGAATTTATAGTAATGAAATGCTTACCTTTGGTGAAATTTGTTGTTCTTCAATCTGCAAAGACAATTATGAATCATTAAAATTAAATATTAAATAAAGAAAAATTTTGATCTGAAAATTTTCATTATTATTTAAAAAAATGATTACCTTATCTTCACTCTTACGCTTATTAGTTAATTTTTTTCGTTTGCACATTGGAGTACCACGAAAATCAGGATCCCTAGTTATACTATCTTCTATCAGAGAATTATCATCATCTAAGTACTCTTCTATCATATCCTCATCTGTAGTTTCCTAAAAAAATACTCAGTGAAATATAAACCTAAGTATTTGTAACAAAAAATAACCAGTTTGTAAAATAGAAGCATCTGAATCATAAAATAATGATGAAACAATTAAAAGTGTATAAGACACACATAGAATAATTTTTATTTCTTGGTTCATATTTACTGCAATACTTTCAAAGAGAAATGTGTATAAGAAAGTGATGTTTTGTTGTAAAGAGGGAAAAAACTGAAGCTTGTCAATTTCAACAGTTAAAAATGAAATTCTTCACAGATAGAGAACTTAATTACTAAGAAATAATTAAGCTTTTGAAGACTGATTATAAAAGAAATGAATAATAATTTAAAAGAATTCATTAAAAACATTTAAAAAGTTAATAAAATGTCTTATGAAATTCATTTTTATTATTAAAGCAATTATAGGAACTGGAATTTAATTAGTATCATTAATTTTTCTTTTGTATATGAAGATGCAACTTCATATAAAAAAGAAATCTTGTAGAAAAAAACTGAAAATTTTATAAATAAAAAAACTTTGATTTATCAGGAATTAAGTGACATAGCAATCATAAATTCATCACAAAAAGTGAAAGGTAATGTAAATCAAAATAAATCTTGAACAATTTTTGAATGTAAATTTACAAATATAATTATAATTTAATAAGCCGTTTTATGCACCTGCACGTATAACACAATAAAATTTCTTTGCTCGTGATTACTCTTTAGAATCTTAGTTATATAGTACTAATTTTTTTTAGTATTATAAAAGATGGTGTCAAGTGTGCATTTTGTTTAATTTGATAGTCAACCAACAGTCCTTTCTTGAACTTGAGAGACAGTATAAATTTAACAGTTTAAAGTGGACTCCAAACAACCAAAAACGTCCACATGCAAGATAATCAAACTAACAAACTGTTAAGTTGAAGGCGAGGAAAAAAACCATTCAGTTGCCAGTTGGCTGGGCACAGATGGACTATTTTTTATGCAAGCAAATTTATACAGTCCACTTCCAATATCAAGCCACACAGAAGAAAGATCAAGTTGGATAACAAAAGAACCAGATTGGTTAAGAGATAATTTCTTTGATCACCAATATTAGATGAGAATTTATACTAAAACTCATTGTTTCTTCAATTATTGTTAAATACATTAAGCCCTTCATTTATCTTAAGATAAACAGAATGTGAAGACCAGTGAACCAGAAAGAAACTTTTTAAAAGAAACATAACAAAAAACATTTTAAGTTAAAATAGTAGGCTCTGTACTGGTAGTTTATGTATGTTATATATAATTTGTACTGCACAGCACAAATTTCGAGTAAAATAAAAAGAAAGTAAAATTTAAGAGATAAAAAGGAAGCAATTTATACTTTTACTTAGCACAATATTCTATATTGCTTAATTTGATGCAGGTATTGAAAACAATCTTAAATAATAGAAAAAATCCTTAAGAAAATTTACTCAAGTTGATTTTATATTTCACTGATGAATGATTACAGGAATATGAAAAAAGGTAATCCTAATTGTGTAATACAAGAGTTAAAACTTAAAAAGTCCTTAATGATTGGTTCTGAATTTTAGTTTTCTTCTGCGATTTATGCACTGCAATATTTCTTTCTTTCAATTCTCTGAAACTTTTACAAATATAAGCTGAGATTTTTCCAGTCACCTAAGGATTATTGATCTTCTTTCTCTTTCTTCTTGTTTCACAATTTCCACAACATTGTCAGCTATTTCCTAAATTTCGCTGTTTGTCATTTTTTTTGTAATGTATTCTACAGTGATGTCCTCACATCCTTTAACTTTTTCAAGCACTGGAACATCACAGCCCAAAAGAATTTTCCAAGACCAAATAAACAATGTTTGGATTTTTTCCATGCTTCCAATGACCATTTTATGGCATCCAGCATGTTAAATCTTTTCAGAATGCTTACATATACTTAGTTTTCATTATTATTAATCGCCTTCATGATGAGAAGATACCAAAGAAATATTTTCAGTTTTCGAGGACTCCCTAGTCCACGAGCTGACAAACATTACATTAAATGATAAAAATAAAACTCATCAGATGAGAAGGTGCATCATTGAAAATTGAATTAGCTTTTCTTGGCAAATTGTTTTTCAGATGTCTTTTTGCAGTAGGTGTAAAATCATTCTGGAAACATTAAAAATTTCTAAATTCTACCATGTTCATTTTTGATGCCTGACACCTAGGGGTAGTATTTCTGGATTGTTTTTGTTTTTTAAAAGTTCTAAGTTTCTTAGATCTTATAAATGCAGACTTAAGCTTGTAATAGTTGATTTAATTGCTGCAAGCCAAAATAGTAACTTGTTCTTTGCTTTTCTTGTATGTGGTACAGTTGGAGTTTTTTCAATATGAGAGATTTTGCAAAGAGCATCTTATAAGATTGTGATAATAGGTTTAAACTATAACTGCTCCCTAGGAACTTTTTTTATAAGCTTAAACAAGATGCCCCTGAAATAGGTAAAGCTCTTCTTTATCATCATTTATATTCTCCACTTAAGATAATTTGGTAAATGTCTCTAGATGCTTTGCTGTGATCTTACATTTTATCACAGGCAGTTAACTGTCTTTTGCCCTTCTGTTTGTCACTTAAATTTCAAAGTTTCTTCAGCAATATTGGCAAAGTTACAGGCATATCTTTTCCTCTTATGTGTGCAGGGCACAAAGAAAGCCTTCATATTATCTTTCAGAGTGGTTTTTCTTAATTGAATTTTGTGCAACACCCTCTGCTCTTTAACTTTTATTCAATTTATTCCAGTCTCCACACTGTATTTCCCACATCTCCAAAGGGATTGCTTTTGTTGTTGTTACACCAGACTCTAATCATTGGACTTTTCCTTCATAGTCCCATTACAACTGTTTTTCCTTTATCATCTGTCCTGAAATCTTCACTTTGCTAAACTGAAGAGTGCCAAAAAGAGTATTTTATGAATATTTTATGTACTGTGTAGTTATACTCAAGTACAGCTACAAAAATTGAGACCTATCAAACTGATGAAACAATGAACATGCAGAATGCTGACACAGTCTGTATTTTGCATTTATATAATTGCAGTAAACGTCCATTACCAAAGTCTAGGTAATGTTGCAAATGTAAAAGCCTAGCCTTCCTCACTTAATTATGATATAAGAACACTAGGCCAAATTTTATGGAAGCAGAATAATTATGAATTTGATACTTACGAATGTACTATATTAAAAATAATATCACAAAATTTTGAAGAATATCGTTTTTATTTCATTTAGAAGAAAAAAATTTATGTATATATATAGATTTCATTAAATTTCTAAGCGTCAAGTTACAAGATAAATAAGTCAACTCAGCAGTTTTGTAAGCAATTTTAAAAAATCATTAGATATTTTCAGCTTCACAGAAACTTTCCCCAGTGCCTTTGGAACTAAAACTAGGAGAAAAAAATGTTATTTCATGAAAATCATTAATTATTGTAATTTTTTTAATAATCAACACAAATGAACTAATTCAAATTATACAATTCACCAAATTTTAAATTATAAAAAATTTTCTTAAAATTGCAAGCATCAAAAATTATTTAATGTTATTTTGTGTAATATGTTATATAGTATATTCTGTATTATATTTCATAAAAAAATTACCAAAAAGTATAATTCTTCAACAATATTCAATGAATCAAATAAAAGAATGATGAAATTTTCAATAAAATCTACATTTTTATGAATTTAACTTTAAGTTGACATACAAGTTTTACTTCAGATTTCTTAAAAGATGGCATCCTCTTTAATCTTGGCCGTT
>CM057816.1:100122221-100257221 GCA_030067965.1 Latrodectus elegans | reverse complement strand
GCGAAACGCTCCACTACACATACGAAGTGCAGCGTGATGAATCGGGTATAACCATTTTAGGGCAGACTTTGAAGCTGAGCCATAAGCCACACTACCATAATCGATACGAGATAATATAACAGACTGGTATATTTTGCACAATGAGGTTCGATCTGCACCCCAAGAAGTATTGGAAAGAACTTTTAGTATGTTAAGAGATCTTTCGCACTTCTTGCGCAAATGTAATATATGGAGCAAGAAGGTAAGTTTGTTATCAAAAATTACCCCAAGGTATCGTAACTCTTTAACAACAGGAATGGATACCTCCTGAAGTTGGATATTGGGATCAGGGTGAAGGCCACGTTTCCTACAAAAATAGATGCATCTGCTCTTACTTGGTGAAATGGTATTGCCATTTTTGTCACACCAGTCAGTAATTTGATTTATAGCCATCTGTAGCTGTCGTTCAATTGAATGTATATCTGAACCTTGACAGGAAATCTGCAAGTCATCCACGTAAAGTGTACTTTTAATACAAGAAGGTAATACAGATAAAATCTTGGAAATATAAACAATAAATAATGTTACACTAAGTACACTACCCTGAGGAACGCCCTCAGTTTGAACAAATGATCTAGATAAAACAGACCCAATGCGCACTTTAAAACTTCTTTTTTGTAAGAAGTTTTGAATAAAAAGTGGTAGGTTGCCACGGAGATTAAAGCTATGTAAGGTCCTAATAATTCCATAGCGCCAGGTTCTATCGTAGGCCTTCTCAATATCTAAGAATATTGATACAAGATGGTTCCTACGAACGAAAGCGGTTCTAACGTCATTTTCCAAATTAATAATATTGTGTAACATAGATCTACCCTGACGGAAACCACTTTGCTGCTGAGGTATGCACCTATTGTTTTCTAAATAAAAAACAAGACGGTTATTTACCATGCGTTCCATTGTTTTACAAAAGCAGCTTGTTAAGGCTATAGGACGATAACTTAAAGGGTCTTTAGGATCTTTTCCTGGTTTTAGGATGGGGATACCTATTGCTTCTTGCCACATAGAAGGGAAAATATTTTCCTACCAGATTCTGTTGAAGAGGAACAGGATATTGGTAAGAGAGACTGGGCTTAGATAGCGGAGCATTTGATAAGTAATTCCATCTGGACCTTGGCTGCTATTATGGGTCTTGGATAGAGCCTTTTGTAGCTCATACATGTTAAATTTGTAGTTGTAGGGCAACTGTTCAGAATTATTAAAATTTATGCTGATCTGCTCAGTACGACTCTTATACTCTTGGAAAAAGGTGTGTAAGAGTCAGATTTGGACACACCAGAGAATGTTTCGCCAATTTTATTAACTACTTCTTCGGGAGAAGAGTAAACTGCAGTGTTAGTATTCAATATCGGGAAAGAGAATTCTTGGTACAAGCTATTAGCTGCTTTCACTTTTTTCCAAACAAGCTTGCTAGGAGTGCTAGATGTAATATTTGATGTATATCGCATCCAAGAGTCCCTTTGACTTTGACGACGAATCTTGCGGGCTACAGCCTTTGCTTTCTTAAAGATAATTGGATTATTGGTAGTAGGATGTCTTCGAAAAATGTTCCAAAACTTTTTTTGTTCATGGTAGGCTTTTGCACAGCTTTCATTCCACCAGGGTTTCCGCAATTTTCGAGGACAAGAGGAATATTTTGGAATGGATATTTCAGCAGCTTTCATAATAGTATTTATGGCTTTAATAACAGCATCATTTATATCAGTGTTTGTAATCATTTCTTCTGTAATAATTGCCAGTTCTGCAAAAGAATGCCAGTCTGCCTTATGATACTTAAAGGTGGCAGGTTGTAAGCCATTAGAAGGTGGATCAGCAAAAGTAAGGATTACAGGAAAATGGTCACTGATATACAAATCATTCTCAGTGGTCAGGTCTAGATGAGGAAATAAAATAGGAGAGCAAATAACCAAATCTATGGAATGAAATGTTTTCGTAGGAGCATGAAAGTGAGTTTTTTCATCGTTATTTAGCAGACAGAGGCAGTGATCAGTTATCAGTTGTTCGATCTGTCGTCCTCGAGAATTTGTATTAGTACTTCCCCATAGAGCACTATGTCCATTAAAATCACCTATTAATACATAAGGAACGGGAAGTTGTTGCAAAAGTTTATTTAAGTTGCTTTGGGAAATGACATTACGTGGTGGTAGGTAAATGTTACAGACAGTGATTCGAAAATTAATGTGTATCTCAACTGCCACAGCTTGCAGCGAAGTACGTAATGGGAATATTGTGTGGGTGTAGTTATTCAAAGCAAGAATGCACACCCCACCTGATATAGAATCATCAGGTATGTCCATTCGATAAGGCGTGTAGACTTTTATTTTCCAAGTAGTATGAGATTTCAAGTTGGTTTCTTGGAGTGTTAGACAAGCAGGAGAGTATTTATTTATTATGTCTTTAATGTCAGATATATGCGTGCGGAGTCCATGGCAATTCCAAGAAATAAGAACCACCATTATGAAGGGTTCTTTTTACGGTGACATGATCTGTTCTTCGTAATCAGCTCAAAGTTATCAATATCAGTTTCCATATCGCTATGGCTGTCTGTAGGAAGGCTGGCTTTGAAAGCAGTTACATTTGATTGATCTTTAATCTTAAGTTTTTTCTGTTATCAGAGTCACTCGTTTTTGTGGCTTTATAAATGTAGACTTCTCTGTAATAGGTTTGCTTTGCGTTTCAGGTTTAAAAAAGATAATTGATGAAGTATCTGTTTGTACAGCAGTTGATACTGTTTTTTTCAGTACATGGGCATATGGTTTCTTGAAATTAGGTGCTGTATTTTGCAGTTGTTTTTTAGCTTCTTGATATGAGATCTTTTGCGTCGTTTTAATCCGTTGAACTTCTTTTTCATGTTGCCAGTGTGAGCAGGTCTTAGAAGATGCGCTATGGTTTTCTTTACAGTTTATACAAAATGGTTCAGATTTACAGTCTGATTCTTGGTGTTCCAGACTTGAGCATCAAGTGCATGTAGCTTTTGATCTGCAAAACATTTTAGAGTGTCCAAATCTGTTACAATTAAAGCATCATATGGGGTTTGGGATATAAGGTCTTACGGGACAGTTCAGGTAACCTGCTTTTATTGATTTGGGAAGATTGGGACAGTCAAAAGTTAGTATCAAATTTTTTGTGGGGAAAATTTCTTCACCTCGATGGATGATGATTCGACGGACATTGCAGACTTTTTGATCTTTTAATTCTTCCAGGATCTCAGTTTCAGATACTGATAAAAGGTCTATCTCTGAAATTACACCACGGCATTGATTGAGTGATTTATGACTCGAGGCTATGATTGGAATTTCTCCAAAAACTTTTAAAGATAAAAGAGACTTTGATTGTAGAGCAGATGAACTCTCGATTAGTAAATCTCCTGATCTTAGCTTTTTTACATTACTAGGTTCTCCTGCAACTGCCTTAATCTGTTTGAGAATTTTGAAAGGTGACATTTGCTTAAGCATGCCCTCGTTGTTCTGTATTAATATGAATTTTGGGTAACAATTTCTAAGTCTGTCAAACTTATTATCAATTTGTGATGAGTTAAGGCCCTCGCCGTGGTCAGAATTTTTTGGACCCATGAGAAAGAGAAATGTTCATCCCAGTGGGCCCCCGCCCATCACAGAGCCCAACAAGGGAAGGCAGTTACCGACTGGCAAAAGCCAGCCTCGGCACTTACCTTAGGGGTATCACCAGGATATAGTACTACATGTTGGGTTGAGGATCTAGCGAACATGTCTGCACAACCCAGAATGCAGGACTAGCCCTACAGCACCATGCAAGGAGTAAAATAAAATCCTAACACAGCACCAGCCGATTGACTGAGAGCGGGCTCACTCCAGCCACCCGCCTACAGAGAAGCCTGGGCCAAAGGGAATACTAAGGGACCCCAGGGCACCAATTTCCCCCTAACGGGACGCCATACGCGGCTAACATATGGGGTAGAAGACCAAAGGGAAAAAAAATGGACGTAAAACCCATTGAAAAGCAAGATGCAACATAAGCAAGAAGTCTTGATCTCAACGACGACAAAGAATAGGAAAAGAAAGAAAAGTAGAGAACAGGAGGGAAAAAAAGGATAAAGATCGCTAGGGTACCTTAGGATAGTGACACCCATATTTACCTAAAGAAGGTAAACCCCTGAGGGATGGAAAGGAGAAGAAAAGAAAGAAGAGGACAGATCGCTAGGGTACCATGGGATTGCGACACCCATATTTACCTAAAGAAGGTAAACCCCTGAGGGATGGAAAGGAGAAGAAAAGAAAGAAGAGGACAGATCGCTAGGGTACCATGGGATTGCGACACCCACATTTACCTAAAGAAGGTAAACCCCTGAGGGGTCAAAATGTATGAATCTGCTATGACATTCATGTTAATAACACATTTGTGTGCATAATGAACTATTACATTAAGAATTCACAGCTTATACAAAAAACTAAAAAATTCACCTTTAAGATAGAATAACAGATGAAATTTAAAATTAAATGATAGTAAGAAATAATACTGAAGAAGATAGTCAGCTGATAATATATCATAAAGTTGCTCATAATACTAGAACACAATCTTCGGGTAAAATCCTGGATCTAGAGTACTATATTGAGCAAAATAATTAAAGACTGTTTGTAGTGACTCTCAGTTTTATGCACTTCTGGAGATCTTTTCATTATAAGATCTCTGACAATAAATAAATCATATATGAACTTCTTGCATTCATTATAAATTTGCATACTCAAATCAAGAAAATTCATTTAAAAATAAAACTGTAGAGATTTTATAAATTAAATTTTTAAAGAAATATTTTTGTTAATCTTTAAAAAGGCTTAACACATATATATCAGTAGTATATAAATATATTACATATAACTTTATTCTTTAATGCAAAATTCTTTAATGTTTTGAAAAAGAATGCATACCTCAAACATTAAAGACAAGAAAGGCATTTCCATTGGACAACAATCGTAAATCATATTTTCCCAAAATAGAGTTAATAGAAATTATAATACACTAAGTAGTCTATTATAGTTACAATGCCCATATTAAGAAAAATTAACATGCTCAGAAAAATAATTAGCAACAGTACACTTAATTTAATCACCCCAATCATTCTCTATAGTACTTGGGTTAAAATTGACCAAGGCAATCAATTTATGATTGAACTGCATTATCTTGATGTTTCATTAAGTGTCTTTGCATGGGAAGTATTATTTTATTAATAACCGATTCCACTGGCACAACCAAATTATATTAATTCAAGAATGTAATTTTTAAACTTCCACCATTCAGAACAAAAGAAATTCAAAAATGTTAAAGAAGCTATAGATTTGTTACAGAAGGTGGTCCTAACAAGACAAGGAGTAGGACACATCCATTTACAGCTAAGTTTCACGTGCATCCATCTAAAAAAGCACTACTTTAAGCACAGATCCCATTTTGCTTTGACAGCATTTGATGGAAATATCAGATGCCACAGTCGCTTCAAATCAATAACTATATTCCTTTCAAAACTGTATCTCATCTATGAAGAGAGAAAGCACATCATTAATTTTCTCTTCAATCCACTTGTTAATGTGCTCTTTTGTAATGCAAATAAGGGGTATAGAAATAACCAGACATCAGTTTTCTTTGCATAACTATATTCTTAATACTTGATTTAAAACTTTAATAATTTTTTCTTTATGTCTTATTGTTCACAGATAATTTATATGTAGAATAAGAGACAGATCTCAATATTTAAAAAAAAAAAAAATGCTTGATTTAAATAAAATTTCATTCTCACTTTTTTCAGAGAAGTAATTTAGATTTGTTTGCTCTTCTAGAAAAGCTCTGTTAATTTTTGAATTTACTTTGATGTTTGTACTTTTTAAATTTTGACTTTATAAACACACGATTGAACGAACATCCTTTTTAATATTTTACATTTAAATTATCCTGACATTGATTATGAACATCCACAATAATGAAAGAACCCTAAACTAAAGATCCTAAAAATGTAGTCATAATATTGAAAAAAAGTTAAAAATTCAAATGGAACACAATCTTGAGTCAATTTAAAGACACAGCTATTTTAAAACAATTTTTACTGTTTTATCCCCACTGTACATTTTAACACAATCGAATTCATTTAAAATTTCATCTACTGATTAACTTCTCAAGTAAGTAGTTAATTCTTCTGAAATCATAGAAGATAAAAGTTACCTTCTTAAGCTTGCATGCATTTTCCCCCACTACATATTTCAGACTCAATGCAAAAAACAATTTAAACATTTGTAATCTATGGATACATTTTTCATCATGTTGGCAGTTGTTTCCTGGTAAGTTGTTGACAGAGAATTTTATCCATGAATTCTTTTTCAAAAATTTGCAGTATTTTATAAGCAGATGCAAGTATTTTAGAAGCAGCATGTATAAATTCACTCTCATACTATTTTTTTTACAGGGTTTTCAGAATTATTTTTCTTTAAATAAACAAGGTGACAGTAAAATTCAAGTTTTATTTTAAAAAATAAAAGGAAGCTTTATTTTATTTTTTAATGAAATCAAATTGAGCATATACTGTATGAAAAACAGGATTTTGACACTACAGAAAATTTACTGTAAAATATTTATATACAAATTCAAAAGTTTTTTTGACAAAATAACCTTCTTCTTAGATTGATTAAAACTCATTTTCAATCCAGGTACTGAATTCCTCAAATATATAATTAAGTTGTAACCATATACTACTTAATTATATTTCTTTCTGAATTCATTTTTTCATATTATAAGAAACTCCAAGTAAGATATTAGCATCTCATCTCTCTAATGAAATCATTCACATACAGAAGCACCAATAAAAATTTATTTTTAATGGGTCTAAGTTGATTAAGTTATCTTGAAAATTTAAAACTTGCTTTAGAAAATTGCAGCTAATGTCTACACATCAATTAACATATGTTTTATTTTAAGTGATTCATTAATATCGTAGACATATTTATTAATAATCTAAAAGCAAAATTTTGAAGAACTATGTAACTTATGATGAGTTCCACTCATTTCAAAATCCCCAATTCTAGTTTTAAAAAGAAGATACTTATTTTCTTCACAAAATTTGATGCATCACAGAAAAACGCTTTCCAAAAAAAAAAATTTTAAATTCATGCATGACTGAATAAATATTAATAAGCCATAACTTTACAAATACTAAGTTTATTTTTGTTAAAAATTTTATTTTAGTACATAGTATATTTGCAATTAATAAATAATTTATTCTACTATCAGCAAAAGCTTTAATTACTGCAATTTTAAGTCAAATTTATTTGCAACAATATTTCATCAATATTTAATAAAAATGAATGATTTTATTTGTTCTTTAAAAAATTTTATGCTTTCAACTACATCTTGAATTCTTATTTTATTATACAAGTTTTTTTTCACCATTTTTAATCTGTAGGCAAAAGTAATTTCTCACTAGCTAATATCTGAATGAATAGTATTTAAAGTTATCATAAAAATATAAAAACAAAAATATGAAAGAATTTAAAAATATAAAAAATGCAGTGATAATTGGAGCATAAGTAGCTTGACTATATATAAAAGATTTGGCGATTAATTGGTTAGCTCCTAAAAAATCTGGGATACATTGAGCACAGTAATTTTATTTATTTTTTATAGATACTATCCATGTCTTGTGTTGGTAATAATTTGTGATATCTTGAAAATCATTATTATAATTTATCATTCATGAGCACAAAATTCAAACCTTTTTCACTTTTTTATGAATCGCTAAGCAAATGGCTATTCATTTTTTTTCAAGTATCTAGTCCAAAAGTCATTTATTTATAGCAATATCAAATACAGGTTTTTTGGATTTAGTGCATTCCAAAATTTTTAATCCAAATCTAGCAATGAAATAATGACATTTTCTGTTTTTAACTCCACTAATATAACAAATAGGCTTCTAGAGTCTTTATTAACTCAAGAGAAAATATAAGACACCATAAGATCAATCTAACTACAGAATTTAAGTATAAACAGGAACCACTATAAACATTCACTCAAATAAGAATTCGAATCAATGAATTGTTGAAATGAAGGTCAGAGTGCAAACCATTCCGCTATAACTCTTGTATCCAGATTATGTGAGTGACAAGGATGATAATTCTTGCATTGTAGAACACATAACTTTCTGAAGAAACTAATTCCAAATGTTTCCTTCATTGAACTACTTTTACATTATTGACTGAATGGAAATTTCAAATTTAATTACAAATCATTTTAATTACGTGATTTTATAATAAACACTTTAACTTCAAAAAATTCTCAAAAGTAGCAGTAAAGTGCCACTCCTGTCTATATATTTCTTTTCACTTACTTAGAATAAAAATTACAAAAACAAAGGGAAGATAAAGTTATTTTGCAGAACATCACTTACAAATTGAAAGCAAAAATAAGGATGTATCAATCAATATCATTGTTTTTGGATATATAATCCACAGCAGTGTATTATTTACAAAATAATGTTAACAGTAAAAAAAATCATAATTTGCTAGAATTTTTTCAACAAACAGATGAAAATAAATACTGCTGATAATGTGAGTGTTACATAAAATAAGAATTGAAAATATAACAAATTGTACAAAAAGAAAACATTCATCTTAAAAAAGATCTGTTTGAATCTACTTTATCACAAACTGCGATAAACAAAGATGAAAGCACAAGATCAATCAAGAGCGATAATTCCGAGAAGCTAGTGGAGCTTGTCTATTTTCTTTATTAACTTTCAAAACACAAGGTTAGACATATTTTTAAAAATAAAATTTGTTTCTTTAACAATTAAAATAAAGGGAATATTTTTGAATTGCACATTGCATACATTTCTTCTTTTACACCACACGTTTTTTGTATTTTTAAACACTATTAAGAGATTGTTTCTTTCATTTCAATTGAGATCATGACAATGGTAATTTATTACGATTCTCATTGGTTTAAAATTCACATGATGTCCCATAACATTTCCTTTGTGTTGCATCATATTGAGACGTTGTAAATAAGACTTGTCAACAAATTTGCTGCCTGCCTTCAAATTGCATTCATCAAGCAGCAGCAAACAAGACGAAGTTCACTTCTTAAATAAACTAATTTCTTATATAAAGACCAAAGCATAGGTTTAAAAAGTTGTTTTTCTTTGATTCAAGCCATTAACAAATCGAAAACAGAAGTAGCAAAATAAAATAGACAAGACAAAACAGCCTCTTTAGAATAGTTTATATTGGAAAGGACGATTAAAATTTAAAAAATATTTCATTAATAGAATTCTAAATTAATAATTGTAATATTTTTAAATCTCTTTTAAATATTAAAACTAATGCCTTGTAAATTAATTAAATTTTTACACCCTACTTTAACACATTTGTTGCCATTATCTATTGCCTTCTCTGTAACTTTTAGTTTAAAACCTACCATGTAATTTTAAAGTTTTTTCTTCCACATAACAACATACAAACTTAAATATTTTCAGAATGAAACTTGGAACAAGATAAAATGTGAAATCATAATTGCAAATGCTTTTGCAACAGTAATTTCTTTACGATGAATCAAATTCCTTCTTGAATGTAATTGGACAAACCTGATTACAGATGAAATGAATCAGCTGAGTTAGGGTCCCATCTGCTATTTATTTTATGAAACACATAAATGGCATTCTTTTCAAAACTGTATTGTAAGCTTTTCAAAAGGAGACTTTTTTTATATCAGATTATTTGTGGTAGCGTGTAATATGCACAATGAAATTCTAAACTTTCTTAACATTTAAACTGTGGATTATGAGGAAAATATGGTATATCTAAACATTATTTTCATAATTTTAGAAATCAGGAGTTTCAAAATTGATAACCAACAAAAAATTTAATAACTTACCATTTCTTGTAGCTGTTTTAATATGCTTAAATTCTTTTCATTTGCAACATTGAGTGCAGAAACTTTTCTAGATTGTCCAAGGATTATCAGAATCTGGAAACAAATTCTACATTTAACTTTTTTTTAAAAAAAATTTATTATATACATAACAGTTTAACAAAACTTGTGTATATAAATAAATACACATGACAGTTTTAACAGAAAATGTATTTTGATCATAAAAATAACAGATTAATGTATGTAAGATAATTTTTTATGACACTGTATGTCAAAAAAAGCTTTTAATAAATTTGAAAAAGAAATTGACAAAATATTAAAAGATAACTTTAAAAATTAAGATTTTTGAAAAATATAGAATTAGAAATAAGTAATGAGAACCACAATTTCAAAATCTCACTAATTTGATAGTGAATTCTTACTTTTGAGAAGATATGTGCGATTTGATTTCTAACTTTCTAAATTCTAATTTTAACTCTGCCATCTGATATCTCTTCAGTACTTTTATATTTTCCTTATATCTAAGAATCTTTTTATAATATTGAAAAAAGTCAGGAAAAATAATTTTACAAAGTAATTTGATTCTGTTTAATAGTAAAGTAGAATACATAATGACAAACTATTTAACCAAAACGCACCAGTTAAAGATTTTTTTTCAAATATAATCAGAATAAATTTTCAAAAATTAATCATTATAACTCAAAGTGTTCATTTTTTAATCAATACAGAATTCACTATTTTAATAAATGAATAAAATAAAACAAACAAAGAACATACTATCAGTATGTTTCCAAGTTAACCAGTTAATTTTTGGTAAAATACTTAAAGCTTGAAAAACATCCTTAAAATTATTAGAGTAAGTAGTGAATCAAAAAGTGTCTAATACTGAGCTATTGGTTGATTACACAATACCCAAGAAATAAAGTCATTAATCAAACAAATACTTGAAGCAAAGTTTGGCAGATATATCCTATTTATACTGAGATTTGATTACATAATGGTTTAGGTATACCAATATCAAATTTATGTTTCCTGTACCCTTAGCAATGAATCTGGATCTTATTGAGTAGACACATAACAAAAGATGCAGGATTCATTAACAAAAAAATAATTAGCCAATTTGAAAACAGAAATTAGTATTTCTACAAAAATATGAAAATTAATTTTCTTTATCAATCATGATGAGAATACTTAATTACAATTGAGTGGGGAAAAAACGATAATAGATAGGAAAATTTCAACTGCATTACAGATTACAATGATTATATGATAAAAGATAATGCAAAGTGAAATAATTTTTTAATTTGATTTATTTTTCATTCATTTTATTGATTAATTTAACTTAATTGAAAATTTTACTTAAATACTTGTTAATTTTTACTTGTTTCACGTACTATTTAAAAACTGATTTGTCAGTTTGAAATGATATTTTCAACTCCCCTCTATGAATTTAAAGCTGTATTCCGTTATTGTACTATACAATAATTAATAATAATAAGAGGAAACAGGAAGACATAAGATAATATATTTGTAAACATTACCATGAATTTTAGTATTAGCATATCAAATACAATGAAGGACATTTTTCTAAAATTAAATATATCCTGAAATCAAGTGCATTTAATTTAAAAACACAAAAATAGAATCAATTGATTGCCTATTCCTGAAAATTTTCAAGCACTTTTCTTGCTACAATTTATTAGCTATAAATATTTTTTCTAGTTTCTTTACTTCTAAGTATTACATTTTTCTATTATTATCATATGCTAAACATAATTTTTATAAAATGTACAAGAATTTTTTTTTTTTAAACTTCCTCAACAATTGATACAGGTCCACATTGTAAGATTAACATAATATATCATGAACATATTAACGTATTGGTCACTGAAATAAAATTTTTCTATGTATTCATTTTTTAATACAAAGGAATATTAATATTATCTAACCCATTTTCAACAATTACTGAAAACATGATATATAATTTTAAACATGACAAAGATTTTTACATTAGAGATTCAAAAGAAAAATTGAAGAAAAAGTTAACACTGTTAAAGTTAACCTGTAACCTTTTTTTAAATGTTCTTTATTCTGTTTCACTATACCAGCTTCTGCTATGGCTTTCTGTGATAATACACAAGTTACTGCATTTTTATTATAACACTCATACAAACAAAAATATTGAGTCCAATTTTTCAGTGTAATACATCCTGAAAATACCTTAAGAGTAAGAGAATATCTACTTAAACATTAAATTATATTTCTTATTGATCAAACTGATATTAATATTTGAATTATTAACAACATAGCTTGCTTAAGGTGAATTCATTTGATTAAAAAAACAGTTACCACTTATTTTTAAATTTTGCCAATTATTTTTTCCCAAATTCAAGAACTTGAATTGTATGTATAATTATTTCCCTAAGGAATATTTTGATCTATAGAAGATTGAAAATAGATTATACTGAACTTTTGTTATCTGATACAAGCCTATTTAGTTTTTATATTATGTCAATAAAATTTTATACTTTTTATAACTCGTGTAAAATTTCATTGGTATTTATTTTTTATTAAAAAATTACCATTTCTTTAACATTATTTAGATAATCAACTAAACATTTATTAAGCTGAATACTAACAAATGTAAAAACGTATCTTTTAAAATATCAATATAAAATATTAAAACAAAGTGTATAAAATAAAACAGCTCTAAACTTTCAATTCATTATTTGTGAACTGTAGATCTGAGTACTAACTATTTCTACTATCAAATTTTTGTTCACAGAAAACCCGAGCTCAACAGATGTTTGACCACAAGAAGTTAGTAAAAACAAATTAACAACTTTACATAAATGACAATAATTTTGTCTATTTAAGAGTAAGTTAAAATAAAAAATATCTATTCTAACAGAACCAAATTTGTCAACAATACAATCTTAAAATCTCACAGTTGCTTGAAATATAATTTATATTAACTCTTCTACAAACTTAAAAAATTCTTGAACTAATATAAATGTAAAAACCAAAACTTTTCCCGAGTCCACTGGGCATTGAAAAGACACTTTCCACTAGATATATTAAAATATTTATTTCAGCAATAAACAAACTCGTCCCAATTCATTGAAATTATACATAAATTTTATCAAGGAAGATATGCAAAGTATATTTTAGCTCAACAATTTTACATTTAAATATTAATATTCAATGACTTTTATACAATATAAAAGACAGAAAGAAATAGAAAAAGAATCAACCAAAATTGACTTAAGATTGTACCACATGAAGATCTTATTGATGATTACTCTTCACTTTACAGGCATAAATCTAAATAGCACATATAGTCCCCGACTAAAACTGATCATGAAAATATTGTGGCTGAACTAGATATTTACTATGGTCAACAGTTGTATAAATACAATCTAATATTGAACTCATTATGATCATGATTATATATTCATACAGCTTTAAAATATTTTATAAAATAAGTTCTCTTATTCCTTCTTCCTATATATATTGCATTTTATAAAACTTTTCCAGATTATCAAGGTTTATAAGAACTGTGAACAAGATTATTCCAAGAAAAGAATTCAGGTAAAAGAAACTTTTGAAGTTAGAAATCAATTTTAGAGCAAATCTAACAGGGAAAAAAAATCAGAGTTATTTACACTTTTTTGTAGCTTTTTCCATGACATTAATAATACATACAAAAAACCAGCTTATAATGTAGCTATGAATAACAATTTGTGCATCAGAAGTCAGAAACAGTAATATTGATATAAAATCTTAAAACATTAAAAATTTTAAATAGAGAAATATGTTTTCAGGAATGTTGTAACTAACTTTAGATTCCCATTCTTCATTAAGAAGTGATAATTTTCTATCATGAGCAGCTCTGATTTCTGAGATTTCAGCTTCCAAATCACAAACTTTATCTTCTGTTTCTTGATTTGTAGCTTTTAACTCTTCAATAATTGTATCTTTTTTTTCTAACTCTTCAATTTTTTTAAAATTATCCATTTCTGATAAAACATTCTACAAGCAAAAAGACATTAATAAATCACAAAACAGTACTATTAAATCTAAGTTCAATAATGTTCAGGAATCATTTTAATTAATTACACATACACACATATATATACATATATACACATACATAGCTATACACACATATATATACATATATATTCTTATATTATTATAACCTAAAGGCTAGTTACACAATACTCTATATCAAACAATATTTGTTTGAGGTATTTAAAATTTATCTGTATTTATTATGCAGATGCAAGTCGAAGTTGATATCAAGTAAAATTAGATTATAAAATTTTGAAACTGCTACAAAAGAAGACATATAAATTACAAAAAATATAAATTATATATTTATATTAAAATAATCATTAAACAATAGAATAATAATGGGATTTTTTAAAATAAAAATATAGGAATACAGAAAAATGTTCAATTCACTAAAGTTATAAGTTTATTATTTTGTTATGAAAGAAAAGTTACATTTTGTTTAATGATTTCATTTAATACATATTATTTTCAACAGAATACTAGTTTAAAAGAAAACAGAAATATAAAATTAAGAATAGCCAAAATCCAAATAAGTCCACACTTTAGATATTAAACATTATGGATAGCTTAAATTTATGTTAAAGCTAAATGCAAGTACAAAATATAATTTATTACTGTTAATCAAATTTAAAGAAAAATTCATACATGCTTATAACAGATTTCCAAGAATCAAATTCAGGAATTTTAAGGAGTTTTCTGGGAGTTTAATCCAAATTTTATAGGACTTATCAAAATTCATGTTAAAACAGTTTTTTTTAATTGTTCTTAACCAAATATTCATATATATAATTACATATATGCAACATTTTTAATTATATTTGTAATAGAAATAAATTGTAAAAATTAATGTTTGTACTTTTAAATTTAAATTAGAATATATTTAATTATTTCAAAAGGATTCAATGAATTTACTGCTATAACAGAATTTTTTTTTTATTTAAATAATATTCTTTATACTACCCATTATTTAATGCAAAGTATAATTCAGTAATTTTACAGTTTTTAAACATCTTTATTATACTTCTGATTATTAATTTATTGAGCAATTCAAAATAATAACAATCTTTTTTCAAATAAATATAACAATTCAAAACAAAATAAATACAACTGTTAAAGTCTCTGGATATGCCTTCCCTCTCCCCAATTATTATTTAGTTAAAGAAATTCTAAAATTTTCTTTTATTTAATTTCAAACTCTATTAAAACTACACATTTTTACATCTATATTCTAAACTTTTCTATTTCTTTATTCATTCAATAATTTTTCATATTTCTTTGTCATTTATATGTACAAAAAATTGCTATTGGAAAATGCTAGCTTCCACCTTTAAAGCTTTGCCTTTCAATTCATTATTAATACTGAGTAATAACTGTTGCTTTTCTGAAGCACATGTTTGAATTCATAATTAATGTTAATTTAATTAGTTATTTCAGTTCCTCTTTTGCAATTTCTATTCTAAATTTTTCAAGTTCATTTATGTTATTTTCTAAATGCTTCTTTTTGATTTCCAGTTCACCAATTTCTACAAGTGCTTTTTGCCTTCTTTTATGAGTTCCTTGTTTTGCTCTTCTAATTGATCAAAGTATAATTGATACTTTTAACTGGCATCAGCAATAAAACTAAGTAGGTCTTTATCAATTAATGCATTATTGTTACCTTCTATGCTTCGGATATGATCGACAATGAAACATTTAGCCACAATTGATTGATTACTTAAATTTCCTAACAAATTTTTGTTCACAGAAAACCTAAGTTTAAGAGATGCTTGGTCAACCAATGACTTTTAAACATTTAAATAATTGTGTGGTTCTTTCTCAGTATGAGGGCATTGTTGAAAAGTATTGGAGAGCCCGTGAATTAATGGCTTAGGTGCTAATGTACGGCATTTGTAAATAGAAATGCTTGACTATGAGAGAGTAGTAAAAACAAATTAACTGCTTTTCATAAGTAACAATAATTTTATCTATTTGAAAACAAGTTAAAATAAAAAATATCTTTAATAGGATCAAATTTCTCCTCAATAAAGTCATGAAATCTTAAAATTGGTTGTTATGATTTAAACTTTTCAAAATTACGAAATTCTTTATTTTTTTCTGAACCATGAAAAAGCCGATCTTTATATCGATTTGGCAGAGTTCACTAGTCATTGAAAAGACATTTTCCACTAGCATATTGATTCAGCCTTTATATCATTCACACACAAACAAATTCATCCTATTTCCCTGAAATTACACCCAAAGGAAGATATTGAAAGTATATTTTAAATCAAAAAGTTTATATTTAAGTATGAACATTCAGTGAATTTTGTACAATATACACTGAACAACACAGAAACAAATAAAATAATAAACACACACAATTAAAATCTCCCCGATCACACCACATGACGATTGTATTGGTGATTACTCTTCATTTCACACACATAAATCTAACTACCACATCCAGTACAGACTAAACTGGATCATCATGAAACCATTGTGTTTGAACTTAGTCAATAATTATAAATACAATCTAATACAGATTATGCTAACATATATAGGTAATATTTACAGCTAATACACAATTTGGTTATAGAACCATTTCTTTGAACATTTTAATAAATTAAAACAAAAAACTAAAAACATTATAATACTTTCTAACAAAAAATAAATGCATCAAGGTAAGTAAAAGTTCCAGCGGTAATTCACAGTATTTAAGGAATCTAGTCAAATTTCCAGGCAATCTAAGTAGTCTGAAAAATATTTTTTTTTTAATTCGAAAAATTTTCAAGGAGTTTTTAGGAGTTGTATGAACCCTGTTATAATATGCTACAATTCTATAGATCAATAAATATAATATTATTCTAATGCATACTTTTTTAAACAAATGATCCAGAGCTTTAATTGCATCAGCAAGGACAGTAATAGTACTCCATTGAGCTGTATCTTCTGAAAATAATAATTTAATAAGGATTTTTTAAATAGATATGGCAAATATTCTAAAAATGCTGATTAGAAAGTTTATACCTTTGGATTCAACTGGCATTTTCTTTTTCAACTCATCAATTTGATTCAAAACATCATTGATAGAGTTTTGTACATTCGTATAAGTACATTTATCCTAATAAAAAATAAAAACAATTGGCATAACAATTTGTTGAAAGTTACATTACATGAAATTTTAATTTCATAATGGGAGTGAAGATTAGATACATTTTTTCTCAGTTAAAAAAATATATTTTATTATTAATTTACACTTGACACAATAAATTTCAATACACATTTTAATTTTTAAAAGTATGTGCTTTGTATACTCTATGTTTCATTTAAATAATTACAAATTCCATTACTGATAAACTATTTTGAATTTTAATAAGAAAAATATCCAAGCAAGAAAAAGGAAATATAAAATATACATAACTAATAGTTCACTAAGAATATATCAAATATATTTGCTAAATGTGAATAGGTAAATAAAATTTAGTAAATGGAGCAAAAACTACAAATCTCACTTTAGGTAAGATTTAGCTCATCTAAAGTAATTTAAATGAAGCTTACTGAAAATGCTTAATGAAAGAGCTTAAAGCTTAATGAAAGAGAACATAATTTGCAAGATCCTATATATTACAAATACAATTTAGCACTATTCCATTAAATTAATAAAATACAACAATTTAACTTTTTCTCATTCATAAAAAGTAGCAATTCCTATAGTTTTAAATCATAAATAACTTTGCCATTATTTCAGTCCAGAAATAAAGAAGAAATTTTTTTTTTTCTAATATTAGTGGTGATATAAAGTAAGCTAAATTGTTATGTTCAGAAAAAAAAAACAGTTATAAAACTAATAAATTAAACTATAAAAATTAATATTTTAGAGATAAAAAATATTCAGAATAATTTTCAAAATGAAAAATTACTAAATTTAAAATATTTTCATCAAATTTATTACATAGAAAAAATATCCCAATAAGAATTAAATTTCAGATAATAATTGTTCCTTTCTCGCATTTTTTTAATTTTGAAAATAAAAAAACAACACATTTTTCTTATTTTATTCATTAGCAATTTTTCAACAAAAATGATGTTTCAAATGAAACACAAATAACAATATACAATTATTAATAAATTTTACTAATATTAATTGCTAATTGTAATAGCTGAAACCATTTGAATACATGTAACAATTACAATAAAGCAAAATTTATATAAGGTTAAAAAATTTTTTGTCCAATAAATTTTGCTTAAATTTAAGATATATTTTTTATAAAAAATTCAATTCAAACATTTAATAACAAATTAACCTGCCATTTATTCATTATTTAAATGCAGTTTTTTCCCAATGTATAAATTAATATTTTTTATCAAATTTTGCAATAAAAATTAAAAAGCATATATATTATTTTTAACTTTTTAAAAATAAATTTACAGATATTAGAAATAATTTGATATAATTCAAGACTATAATTTTTTATGATGAAAAATCATTGTTTTAATTCTAATTTAAAAATTAAAATAATTAAGGTATAAATAAATTTAAATTTTCAACATTGTTGAAAAATATATTAAGCACTGATAACTTTTCTAAATGAATACTGAATATACTGCTTGGATGATATTTCAGTAAAATTTGATACGTATTTAAATATTTACCTGTAACTTTACTAATAACTTATTGAAATTTGGATATTTTTAAAAACTTAATTTAAAAAAAATGATAAAAAAATTTAATATTTTAATATTAATGATCATAAATTGAAAATTGTATAACACAAAGATAAATCTTGGCGCAGACACCAATAAGTGAAATTGGTAGATTATTGCCCCAAAATAGATTCTTTTGCATACATTTTGATTTAAGAAAAAATAACTGAAATTTGTTAACCACAGAATTACTAATATGATAGGATTTTGACTAGATATTTAAATATCAACATGCAACAAATACTAGGATTTTATATCAATTTCAATTAAGTAAATATTTATCTAGAAAAATACTTCTTATATCTCAATAATTTTAATAAAGTTATTTTCTTCAGTTAAATAAACACTTCACTAATAGCAAGTACGTCAAGAAGAATCAATTCAATCATTTAAAAATTTTCAACATTTTTGTTTCAGTAAACTGATATTATACAGGCATTCACAAATTCTTTTTTTTTATTAAACTATTGCAAAATAGTTATCAATGTAATAAACAAAATGTAAACCAAATGGGAAAGAAATGCAAAATTTTAAAAATCACAACTCAATTGAGAAAATTAATTAAAACTGAAAAAATAATTTATAATACTTATTGAAATTATTGTATAGGAAATTTCAAGAACAAAAAATATAAAGATTTGATGGGAGATAATGTAACCACAAAGTCTTTAATAACAAATTTCCAGTCAAATTTTCAGTGTTAACTATTATATAAACACATTTGCTGTCAGTAAAATTTACATATTCATCTTCAGAAGCTGATATTTCTATCATGAACAAGCAACATCACTCTCTTTCCAATTTGCTTGTAGAATCACAACTATAATAATCATTGCCTGATCTGCCTTTTTTTTTTTTTTTTTTTTTTTTTCCTAGTAACTCTAATTTGGCTTCAATTTTTTATTTACTTCCCTTTTCTTAGGCTGTGATGGTCTTGGAATGCTTGTATCACCCACCAATTTTTAAAATTGCACGTAAAAAGATTGAAATACAAAATTTAGAAGCTGCACACTAAGAATATAAAAATGTTTTATCAACATGCCTCAAAATCTCTTTGTTAAACTGCCAAAGCAGCACTAAAAATAAAGAATATAACCTATTTGAAGATAACCCTAATTGATTTAACAATTTAATATTCATAAAATTCTAAAAAAATAAACCCTTTTCTAAGATTGTTTAAGCAATGACTATTTTGTAAGTATTAATAGCACATTAACACTTATTTAATTGCATTATTTATTGGAAAATAAAAAAATTTCCAATAAAAAAGTTTCGAGTTGCAATGAATAATTTGATTTCATGGCAAATAAAGATAAATTAGATTTACTGTATCTCATATTTTACATACCATCTAGAATATTTCTCTCTTTCTTTCTCTCACACACACTTCTTGAATACTTTTATCTTAACACAGTAATTCCTCCTCTCAAAAAACTTTATTTTTAAAACTGATTTTGCATGTTTAATTTAAATATTTTTAACTAAATCATAATGTTTGATTTTGTGAAAAAAATATTTTAAGTAAATATCCTTCGCAAATTTTTTTTAAATAACTTACTTCTTCTGACATTAATCTATCTTTACAATCATCTGTAAGTTCTTTTAAATGCTGATTAAGCATTTCAGCAGTTTTCTCCAAGCATTCAATCTGAAATTTGTTCTTTTCCTTAAAAATGGCTTCCTTGAGCAACTCATCTATGTAATTCTAAAGAAAAATAAATAAAATATTAAAATATAAAGTACTGAAAGATGTATTAAATGAATATATCCCAGTGCTTCAATACAACTGTTTTTACATTTAAAATACATAAAATTTCATCTACCCGTAATACCAAACAGTATAGGGATCTATTACTGAATAATTGTAATAGATCCCTATACTGTTTTGTAATATATTGATAAAATTTTTAAATAATTCTGCCAATTAACCTTTACAAGCAACTGAGTACACATTTTCACTTTTATAAAATTCAATTAAAACAAAGTTAATATCAAAGAAAAAGGAAATGTTATAAAATAAAAGAAACTTATGAGACAAGCTATTTTTTCCTATGAAAATTAATATTTGTAAGCATTTAATAATAACTTTCTATGTGTAGATTAATAAAACAGCTCTTTACAATACTTATCTCATATATTGAATATGTAAATTAATTGAGAGAAATTATAATACAAATGGAACTTGTGGGAAGTATAAAAATAGGATATGGAAATGATCAGAATTGTTGTCAATTTGGAACTTCATAACTTAGCACAAAATCACAGTGATAAAAATGCCAAAAGTGCATTGAAATTGGTATATTGTCAAAGTGGAATTTTTATTTTATTTATATTTTACCCCCATTTCAGAAAGATTAATTAACTTGTTGCTATTTATCTCCCTGGTGTAGGAAAACTTACACTAAGTCCAAAAGGCCCTAATGCACAAGTTCTACACAAATTTTATCCTGCTCAACCCACAGCTGCCACCAAGAGGCACCTAGACAAGTAAAAAGGTGAGCAGGATTGGCAGAAAGTAAACAGGAAAAAAAAAGGAAAAATCCTCTTCCCTTAAGGAGCCGTAAGATTTTTAAGTGGCCACTTCTAAATCTTCAATTAACATAATTATCCTTTCAGAATTTTAATCATATTTTCTCCAACAAAATGCAAGCTTACAAGTAAAATAGAATTTTTAATTATACGTGAATTTATTACTTTGAAGGAAAATAAATAATTGCAATAATTATTGGAAAATTTTTTTTCACTTCAGGAAGTAAAAATTTTCTAAAGACAAATGATAAAAACATATTTACTTCAACTCCATCCTTGATGTTTTTATTTTTATTATTTACACTTTTCATCTTTTGAGTCTTGGAGACTGCTTTACAAGATGTTTGAGCTATGCGTACTTTATTTTGAAGCACATTGACTTTTCTTTCAAAGAAACTTTTCATTTTTACAAGTTGAATTTCTGCTTTACGACCTTGCTTTTCTAATTTAGCAACTTTTTTATCTGCTTCACGTATTAATCGGGTATATTTATTAGAATCTTCCTTGATTTGTTTCAGCAACTGTACTTTGCCTCTTTTCAAAGCCTAGAAAATATAAAATTTTTATTTAAAAAATACAATCCAAACATATGAAATTGCATATTTAACAAATCTTTTTAAAAAATGGATTGCTATATGAAAAATCCTGAAATGAGAATCTGAGTAAAACATAAATTTAAATACCTTTTTTCAATATTAGAAAAAAATATGCAAAACTAAAAATAACGATTAAAAACAACTATATAACATATAAATATGTTTTATAGTTTCCGTGGCTTAATAATATATTAATACAGGTATTTGATATTCATTCTTGTTTAAAAAATATCCATTATTATTTAAGACCAATAAAATTATATCCAAAAATAAAAAAATTCGTACCTTATTATATTGAGAAAAATATAGTATTGCTTTTCTTAAATAAATCCAGTTAGAGCATTTAACAAGGTCACTTAACTTTTGCATAAGAATATTAAATGTTTCATAAGAAAATCTCATCTGCAGATATTTAGTAAAACACTTCAAATTAATAAAGCCAAACTAATAAATAAAACTTCGAAAATTAAATAAGACAAAGATTTTTCAGTTAATGTTTTAATTAATTAATTTATGTGCGTGTGGCATGTGTATGTCAGAGGACAAATTTTGTAACATATAATGTGAATAAAAAATATTTTAATGTATATATTTAACACATATAAATAATGTTATGAAATCACAATATTCATTAAAAACTAAATTAAACTAAATTGATAATTTTATTTTTTATACCAACTTTAACTACCCTACCTCCTTATTTCATCACTAATTTTATTAGTATTAAATAATATTAAATAATTAGTATTATAATAATAGTTATTTCTTTCATTGTACAAATTTATTCAAAAATTGATAAGTTTAATAAAAGAATTAATTTTGATTATAGTCTTCAGATAATGAAAATTCTAGTTTATTTGTAAATTCTAGTCATGATTTTAAAATTTTCTATTTGAGTTGCTTCAATTATGACACAGCAAATATTTATCACATATTTTATATAACATTAACTTATGAAGACAAAAGTCAATCATTGATAATTATCTGTAACATTCATAATAGTAAACTAGATGTTTTAAAACCATTTAATGATTTTTTTTTCCTCTTCTAAAATTACTTTACCTTTATTAAAAGGTACTCAAATAAATGTCTGAATAATTATATATAAAAATTTTTTTTTTTTTTTTTTTTTTTTTTTTTGGTTTTCAGAACTGGGGTGGACTAAGTATTTATCATACACATAGAAAAATTTGAATTAATCTTTCAATTCGCCAAATGTTTCTAAAATTAATAGAATTATTTTTGTTGTTTCATATTATTAAGTAAGAATTATATAAAGAATTCTTTTTTTCAAAACTTTAAAAAAAATTGCAGCATTTAAAATTTTTTTCACACTATTAGTTGACATCACAACATTTTTTTCAGCTTTACAGCAACAAATATAATTGAACATGTAAAATTTGTGTTTCTCAATGAGTGCAATCGTGGTTGTAGATAACTTTGCAACAAAGATAACTTTGCTTACTTATAAACTAAAATAATCTTACATTTTCAACTTTAAAATGAAAAAGCTTTCTATGTGAAAGAAATAAACCTCTCTATAGATGATTCACAACTTATAATACTCTTCTTACAAATCATTTTCATTTGTTCTATTCTGCCAGTAGAAAAGAACTCATATACATGTCTATAAATGCATCTAAGAGGAATAATCCTAAGCTTATGGTTCCTGTAGGCTTGAACAAAAGTTCACAAAAATACTGATAGTGGAATAAATATATAAATAGATTTAAATGAAAGTAAGAAATTGACTACCAAGCTAAAATTCTTCAGCATAATCATGACATAAAAAGATAGCCTATATAAAACAAGTCAAACTATTATCAGACATAATAGTTTGAGACTTTATGAAAGAAAAATAGTTTTAAAGTTTAGTTAACAATTTTACCCCCTTCTTTCCCATTCCTGTCAAAATCAGGGGGTGAGCTTTTGTTCCATATTTCTTGTATATGTCTGGATTAGAGTATTCAAAAGTAATGCCCACAAAAAGATAAGAGGAATCAATTTCTGATAACTTATTTTATCTTTTACACATCAGAAGGCAGCACTGCACTATTTTTAATGATTTTTTTTTCACTTGAATGACTGTTGTATTGAATCATTAAGGGGCTGATAAAATATTTTAAAAGAAAAATGGTTTTTATTTTCATTTATCTACTGGAGCAAAGCTATATTTTTTGTTTTCATTAAAATAAATAAGAAATTTTTTTATTAAACTTTAAAAAAATGTTTATTAATGTTATTTAAAATTTAACTAATTACTTTTTAAAGCAATAATAAGTAATAAAACAAAAACAGCAGTAAAAAAAATCAGAACCACTAATCTGAATTTTAAGACAAGAATTTTTTAAAGAAATTCCATGTCACATTACACTCAGTTTTATCTCTACCATTCATTTTCATCAATTAATATAGATGCAGAGTTTCTTCTATATATCTTATTTACATAAGAAATCAATAACTAGCAGATATTGATATTTATTTATTGCTTGAACATTTGCATTTAAAATGTTAAGGAAATGTTACTCCTCACAGTACAGTTACTGTTTTTTAAACTCGTTTGATAAGAATTTCGAAACATTCTTCAAATCACCAATACAATTAATATTTTAAGAAAAGAACATTTACAATAAATATCTAGCTGACATGAAAATATATGATGAAATTTGAAAGTCAAATAAATTGATAGTAAATTATTTAAAAAATAATTATCATTTATACTTGTATCTCTTGCTGAAGAAGTGTTTCCTTATTTTTGTTATCTTTTTTTAATTGCATAAACATTTTACTTC
This sequence comes from Latrodectus elegans, assembly GCA_030067965.1. Taxonomy (NCBI): domain Eukaryota; kingdom Metazoa; phylum Arthropoda; class Arachnida; order Araneae; family Theridiidae; genus Latrodectus; species Latrodectus elegans. The sequence goes on along the minus strand of CM057816.1, from coordinate 100,232,626 downwards.
TTTGGACTTCATCTCTGAGAGTTTGTATTTCCTTCTCTAAAGCTTGTATTCTTTCTTTACTTCCAATTATCCTGCAAAAAAAAATTTTAATAAAAAATTTCACAAAGTGAACTGAAATGAAAGTAATGTACATTTCAAATAAATATAAAGGTTAAAAATTTATATGGAACTCAATTTTGAGTATCTTAAAGACATATTGGACCATCATTATAACTTAGTTTTGGTTATTTTATTACCATTGTGTAATTTATCCATTATTTCATACACTGGAAAATCTAACATCCTTAAATATAATAATATGGGTTGAATCTTTCTTCAGTTATTACAAAAGGTAAGAGTTGAACTAAATTTTTTCTGCATTTACGATCTAATGCAAGTAAATCAAGCATTTATAATTAAATGAAAAGTTTTTCAACAAATGTTCAGTTGTTTCTTAATAAGCAGTTTAGAAAGATTAGTATAATTCTATCAATGTAATAGATTAACATAAAATTTTATCTACAACATTTTATAAGCAGATATATCAACATGAGTAATTTTTTTTCTGTATAAATTTTTCTATATTGTTTATTGATTTTTTTATATTGAATTTTTCCTAAACCATGGATAATGCAAATGACTATTCACACCTTTTTCAAGTATTTGTTTCAAACAGAAATATAAAGCCAAATATTAGTTTTAATGAATTCCAAAACTGATATCCCAGTGTTCATGCTTGCCAACTTTGGAGGAAAGCAAAATCAGTAAATTCTACTGATTTTTTGAGGAAAAAGTCAGGAGACGCTTACTAGTGACATTTTTCCTTGAATGCTTAAAATAGAAGTCAGCAAAAAGGCAATTTTACTCTTTAGATTATTCATTCTGAGAATGATTTATGCTAAACATATTTTGTGCTAATCTTAATATTTGAATAAAATATATCTCAACCTCATAAAGGAACTATGAAAAATAAAAGAATATACTACACATAAAAAAATAAGCATCAATGTGTGTTTATGTCCCAATATTTATTTTATAGGACAACTTTTACTACTCTAGTGCAATTTATAAATATTTAACTTATAAAATTACGTAAAAACATAAAATACATTAATAAATTTAACTTAAAGAAAAATATTTTCCTAATTAAATTACTAATAACTAGCAATATTCATCCAAATAGAATTGCTTATGTAAACAGGCCACCTGGTGTCAGCTCTGAATGTTGATTATATGGCTGCCAACTCTTGGGAGTTTTTGGCACTCAAGTGGTTAAAACGTCATCCTACCACGACGGACAGATGGGGTTCAAAACTTAGAGGAACTCTTTTTCTCTGACATAATATCATAACATTATAATAGTGTGCCATCTGTTGAATATTTAAGCTACTAAAACAATTCAATAGCACTTTTTTTGGGCAAAATTTTGGCTGTTTTTAAGCATTTAACTGAAACTGCCAAAAATCAGTAGATTTACATACATTATTTGGAAATCAGGAGAAACAATGAAAAATCAAAAGTTTCCTGATAAAAACAGTAGAATTAGCAGCTATGAGTGTTTATTAAACTCTAAAGAAGAAATATAAAATATGCAGTTAACAACCCCAATATCAATACATATTTTTAGAACCTGATCAGTTCAAGGAAAAAATGAGTCAAGCATATCTAGAAGTACAAGTTGCATAAAGAGGATGTAAAGCCTAGTACTGTAGATCAGCTGAATTTGATATAAAGTAGCTTGAATGCTTCCTTTAGCTGAATTATTTTCAAATTGATTGGTGATAAATTTAAGAAATTGGTTCTTTAAGATGTTGAACAAGCAACCCTGATAATATTTGCATTTTTAGAATAACATTTCCATTATTATAAATATATAATTTAAAGCTAGTCTCAACAGCTATACTTGCTTTTTTAAATAAAAAATTCCCTGTTTTTTCTTTAACAACTAAAGAGAAGCTTTATATTTACTCTATTTAAATTAAGCAATATGCCACATTAACTCTTAAGATTTTTTTATTTTGTTATAATATGAAATACCAAATAAGGTCAACATTCAAATAAAACAAAATTTTAATCAATCAATTGCTTTTATATATTCTGTTTTAAATTGGTAAAAATACTTCATTTTTTAACTAATAAAAGTTTTAAACTTTTGATAACATTTAAAATTTAATTGAGAAAAAAATAAAAAGCACTGAAACAATAAATAACAGTAAATAATTTCAAATTTTTATTAGTTTAAAAGTAACACAGCAAAAATGTTATCGATTTTTCATAATGGCATAAGAATGCTTACTTTTCTTTGCTTATTTCTTGCTGTGTAATAAGTCTTTCTTTTTCTTCTGTGAGCATTTGGATTTTTTTAAATAATTCGTTATAGGCTTCCTATAAAATAAACAAAAGTTATAAATAAGAATGTTTTTAGTGAAACTTAAGAATCTGATCTATTATGTCAAAAACAATGTTTTTCCCCTACAGAAAAATAGGTAAAATACTTTGTCATAAATGATAAGATACTTCAACAAATAATGCAGAAATTTAAAATTTTTTTTCAAATATTTTTAGGTATAATTGAAGTTTAATATAGAAATAAGATCAAAAAGCAGATTTAAAAAATCTTAAAAATCTATTTGCTAAAAAAATATGATAACGAAAAAATAATCTTGAAATTATTAAAATATTTATGTTCTAAATATCAACACAGCTTTAAAATATTTATAGAATATTTTGCTTAAAATATCTAAATTCATATTGATATCAATTTTAAATTAAATTTAACAAGTTATTTAGAACAGTTATTACAAACAAATATCAATAAATTAATTAACATGGAAATTAAGTGAAAATTTCATTACATGGACAAAAACAATTTTCACTATATGATAATTCATTTTAGATTTCAAAAGTCTCTCTCTTCTATCAAGTGAATAAAAAATATACATCTTTAAAAGTTTTATTTTAAAATCAAACTTTTTCTATTATAAAAAAATAGTAAAACGACAAAAAAGGAGGGATGAATTTAGATTGTTGTACTCTATTTCTTTTAAATAAGTTAATAAGGAATTAGCATATTTATTAGCAACCCAAAAAATTATAATTACTTATTAATCATACTTCATACAGACATAATTTCTTAACATATAAAAATGCAATTAAAGTAACATTTAAAATGCTTATAAATAATTATACAAACAGAAATAAAAATTACAAACTAGGGTTTTTTTCTAGTAAAGATTTTAAAAAGCCATTTTACTTTTACATTAACAAACTTGATTTTTAGGAAATAAATGAATATGGAATAAGAAAAAGAATATTTTGTATCATTCATAATCTAAATTAAGAGTTTTCATATTTAAATATCAACATATATTTTTGTCATCCTAATTTTTCCATTTCAATTATAATCTAAGAAATCAAAAGCATTTAAGTAAAACTAAATTAATAGCTTTTTTAAAAAAATGTACTTTTTCTATATACTAATTTAATTCAATGAGACAACAGTCAATTTGGGAATCAAGGCCTACATTGCCTATATCATTTTTCTTGATCGAGGGCTCTAGGGTACAAAGCACATTTTCCGGTTAGGTGGTTAATCTTACATGTGTCCCTCAGTGTTTAGTTCCAAATTTGGTATTCAGTTTTATTACACCATTGAAAGAATGAAAGGTTGAGTTGACCTTGGTCAAACAAGAGTCAAACCTCATTTTTATAAACTATTCAATATTTCACACATGAGAAATAAAAACGTACATATTATTTGCATAAAGTATTGAATGCTGAAGACAATCATACTTGAAAAAATTCTATGTTTTAACAAAGTTACTTTCCAGAAACTATTAAACACTTTAAATATTCTTTACAAAATTCATATATAAGATTTATAAATAAGGTTTGCATATTTTATTATTAATTATGAAAGATAAATCTATGAAACTTTATTGTTACAGTACATTAAATTAATTTAACCAATTAATTCAAATTAAGTGAAATGTACAGTAAAAAATGAAATTCAGTTCAGGAAAAGAATAAATTATTTCAATGTGTAAAGATTGAGTACTTGCTTCTAGTTTTAAAGGATACAGTATTATTTATGAAAATATTTTTGTAAAAACATTTCATACATAAAATCATACAAAATTTTGTACTTTATTATTTTATTATGTATCCTATATAACTATACTTTACTTAAAAAGTAGTCAATCATGAATTTTAAAATGAAGAACAGTTATGAAAAAAGAAAATATAAATTATAAGAACAATTACGTCATTAACAGTGGCTTCAAGAATGTTAGTGAAATTTTCATAAGATTTCATTTGATTTTCTTTATCTTTAAGTGTCTGTTCAATTTGTTCCAATTTTCTGACATTATCTACTTGTTGTTTACGAGCATCCATAACAATTTCCTCACTAGACTCCCAATTCAAACTTTCTGCATCAGATGTAGATAAAGTGTCTTCAGATGCAGTAGTAGCAAGAGATGTATTGGAAGTATCCGCTCCATTAGGAATCGTAATATCTTTACATATCTATAAAGAAAAAAACATTCAAAATTTAGTCTTTAACTTAAAAAAAATAATTTGAATATATTTAATTATAATTGACAATATTAATTAATGTGAAATCAATACAGCAAATCATCTAAACAAACTTCCAAATTAAGGTTTAACAATGACTTTAATTACTATTGTCAGGGACTGGTTGGAAAATTCAAAGAAAAGATTAACCCCTTAACTGTCTGGGGTTCTGTGAAGAGAGTGCATCATTTTTGCTTCGCGATGGCAACATAGTTTTGGCTTTCACTGCAATGCAAGTTTTTCCCCATTTAGCACCTGTCAAGAATACAAAAGTTTCTAATTCTTGATGGGACCTATTTCCGTTGTACCCTGGACCACCTCACAATAATCACATTCTAATGACTTACAGCGGGGAAGCCCATCAATTGCAGTCAGCTGTAGAAACACACGTGTTCGCAGTTTGCTTTGTGTGAATGTTCTGCTCGAAAATTTCTTCAAGTTCTTATTATAATTTTTTATTACACCAAAATAGAATTTTTATTTAATTATTTTGTAAATTATTATCAGAAAATTTAATTTATTACTAAGCAGTTTTTGTATTTAAAAAAATTCTTAAACAATTAAAAATATATAAGAAGCCATCACAATGAATATCGCATTTTAAATGTCATATATATATATATATATATATGTAATTTTAAAAAATCATAAAAATATTTTTCATTTCCCAGATAGTTAAAAATGTATTGATTTTAAATAGGCGTTCTGTAATAATAAGTTAATTTGCTGTTTATTTGTAATTGGTAATACTTGTAGATACTTTTCAAAATCAATATTATATTTTTTAAATCATCAAATAGATTTCAGAATCATTAAAAGAAACATTTCTGTTGCTTTAATACATACAGATTGAAGAATTTAGCTTTCGTATGCTTTTAATAATTTAAAAAATAAAAAGCTTACTAAATTACCAAACAATAGATTTTATAGTACATAGTAAGCTACTGACAACATAAAATTTTGGTGAAAATTTTGAAAGCAAATTTATCATATTAAATTCCTTGTACTGAAAGATTTCCGTTTCTAATTATGTAAAAAATGTCACTCAATACAAGAACCCGTATTTTTATTACATATATTTTAGTGTTTCTTAAATTGTTTTACACAAATACTAAAATTAATGGGTCTCTCTTATGAATATTTGTTTTTTCAACAGGAGAAAAATATCAAAAATATAAAAACAGGGACACACCTTAACATTATTGTTTACAATAGCATTCTAATAATTGAATATTTAATATAGAACTTGTCAATATCACATTTATTCACATATTCAAATTAGCACTACATAAAATATTTTTTGCCTTCACAGAATTGTAGCTTCTTTGACATGCAAATCATTGTAATCTATAAATTTAGAGAAATATTTTTTTAAAGTACTTTTTAGTACAATAGTGATTTAACTTCATTCTTCTTTTGATGGTTATAAATGAAAATATTTAGCTAATTTTTATTTGGTTAATCAAATATTTTTAAATATTTTTGATTAAAGAAGTAAATATTCACAAAATTAATTTTTGTAAACATAAATTCACTAACCAGAAATGAATACTTTGTCTAGTTCGAAAAGTATTAATTTTACATAAAGTTTTACCTGTTAAAAATACATATCATAATTTATTAATTTATCACAAAAATAAATTTTATTTCTTATGTTAGAAACATCTGATTGAAGATCAAATTATTTAGCTTTAATATTAGAATTAAGTCATTGAACTTTATTTTCGAAAATATAATATTCTGTTTCAAGAAGTTGAAAGTATATCTTTAGTGCAAAGCTGTTAGATATTGAAGTATATGAGAAAAAAGCTTACTACTTAAGATGTAATCACTAAATTAGTAAATGAAAATATTTCTTTTCCCTTATAAAAAAAATTTTATATTTTCCAGAATTTGTAAGTAACTTTAACTTTAATTTAATAATTTTTAATTATTCTTACAAAATATTAGTTTAAAATATCCTTAATTTTACAAAAAAAAATATTGAAATAATTTAAAAACACACAATAAAGACATTAAATAATTTAACATGTTCTCCGCTGTTTTCCTTTTGCGGAAAAAGTTTTGTGATTACTTAAGTCAAACATTTTTTAAATATTTAATTTGATCATTTGTTTATGGTTAACTCATAATGTTTCTGAAACATAAATGCATTTCTTAAATATTTAAAGGAAAATTTCAGTAATTTTTCTGAAATTAGCTGTTCTTGATGTATTTTAATATCATTTGCCAGTCCTATACCAAAATGTAAATTTAGTGAAAGTGTTAATCAAAATTAAAATTTTCTTGCTAAAAATAACAGTTTTCTTGTAAAGTTTTAGATTTTAATCATAACAAAATAATTTTATGTGGAATAATGAGTAACATAAGTCCCATTCAAAAGTTCAAAAATAGTTATGTAAGAAGATTTATTTTTTCCTATTTTTCAATTAGCTTTATCTTGGTATTTAAGCCAATGCTTGAAATATATGTACTAAAAATTTGAGTAGTGAGATTTCAAAACATGTTTAGTCAAATTCTCGAGTAAACAGAAAATTAATGCACATGTAGTTAATTATGTAGTTAATAAATTTTATTATTAATTGTTTGCACATGTTATTATTAATTACATGCGCATGTAGTTAATAAATTTTATTTCTTATGTCAGAAACATCTGATTGAAGATCAAATTATTTAGCTTTAATATTAGAATTAAATCATTGAACTTTATTTTCGAAAATATAATATTCTGTTTCAAGAAGTTGAAAGTATATCTTTAATGCAAAGCTGTTAGATATTGAAGTATACGAGAAAAAAGCTTACTACTTAAGATGTAATCACTAAATTAGTAAATGAAAATATTTCTTTTCCCTTATAAAGAAAATTTCATATTTTCCAGAATTTGTAAGTAACTTTAATTTAATAATTTTAAATTATTCTTACAAAATATTAGTTTAAAATGTCCTTAATTTTACAAAAAAACTATTGAAATAATTTGAAAACACACAATAAAGACATTAAATAATTTAACATGTTCTCCGCTGTTTTCCTTTTGCGGAAAAAGTTTTATGATTACTTAAGTCCAACATTTTTTAAATATTTAATTTGATCATTTGTTTATGGTTAACTCATAATGTTTCTGAAACATTAATGCATTTCTTAAATATTTAAGGGAAAATTTCAGTAATTTTTCTGAAAATAGCTGTTCTTGATGTATTTTAATATCATTTGCCAGTCCTATACCAAAATGTAAATTTAGTGAAAGTGTTAATCAAAATTAAAATTTTCTTGCTAAAAATAACAGTTTCCTTGTAAAGTTTTAGATTTTAATCATAACAAAATAATTTTATGTGGAATAATGAGTAACGTAATTCCCATTCAAAAGTTCAAAAATAGTTATGTAAGAAGATTTATTCTTTCCTATTTTTCAATTAGCTTTATCTTGGTATTTAAGACAATGCTTGAAATATATGTACTGAAAATTTGAGTAGTGAGATTTCAAAACATGTTTAGTCAAATTCTCGAGTAAACAGAAAATTAATGCACATGTAGTTAATTTTAAATTGCTTACAAGTAGAAAAAGATAGCAGAATGAGAGATGGGTGTTACTGATTATATCAATTTTACTACAGGATTGACAAATGCCTAACTAATGGAACTTGGGAATATTTTCAAATTCTGTGGGAAGCCGATAAATGTAAATTTAAATCAAATGTAGAACTGGTGTAGTGGATGCACATTTCTAATCGAATTATCTTGGAAACATCTGTTTCATGATGTATTCCAGGTGAGCTTGTCAATAAATTGCCTGCAGTTGGCCAGAACAAATTATTGAAATGCCATATTGTCACTTCCCTATCCTTGTTTGTGTATATATATATACACACACACACACAAACATATATGAGTGCCATTTTACTCTCATAAGTTATTCTAGTAGCTAACTGTATATGTGAAAATATTACCGGCTTACGAACATTATGTCTGATTCAAGCAGTGAAGAAGAATTTTATTTTTATTATGAAGATAATGTTTCGGACATGAACTGGGGCTCGCATTAGGTACGCAGTCAACAGTTAAGCAGTTCCGATTTTTGACACTGTTTTATAAATTAGGTAAGCATTTAAAATGAGATAATTAGTAGCAAGTTAATCAATTTATAAGCTAAAATTAGGTACATTGTATAATTAAATAATACCCGAGATATTACAAAGATTAATTATTCGCAGAACAAAATATATAATCTAATTTTAACAAAATGTAACTCTAAAAAGTGAAAGAACTTCTCATAGTTGCATTTTATTAAAATTAGATTATATATTTTGTACAAAAAGTATTGCAGAATTGTTTAAAATACTGAATTCATTCAAAAGTTAAAAAAAATAAGCATCTAATTTATTACTTATTTTATCCCTTCTAATTTTAAACAAAATTTTTAACATTTTAAAATTTCATATTTTTGAACAAATTAAGTAAAAAGATTTCTAATATTTTAACCTTGTCGCCAAGTTACACATTTTTATACAAAAATAAAAAATATTAATTATTTAAAAAATTAATAAAAAAAGTGAAAATTAGTATTGTATACGTTGCTTATAAATTCCAATTGTTAGATAGGCTTTAATTACTATAACTAAATGCGAATATAGAAAAGTAAAACGTAAATAGCTGTTCCTTCCTTGAAACACTTTCGTTTTTCGCTCGCATTAGTTAAATCAACCGTGACCGTTCAGTAAATAAATTCCCCAGCTATGATTTCAAGGTAATCCGTCATTTCTGGGGGTTGAATTTGAAGCATTGAAGTGAAGCCAGTTGCCCCTACCAAGGGGCTCGGGATAGCCAGGAAACACACAGAATTGTTTGCCCGAGCTACCTTGGGATAGCCGGTTAAGGGGTTAAAAGTATTTTTTTAATGGAATAAAAATTTTAAACTTCTTAATTTCCCACACAATTTTTGTATATATTTCTTAAAAGAAAGTTAATAGGTTTATCATTTTATACATACAGGACCTAATTTTTTTGGTCTCTCACTTTATGACAGTATTTTGCTCCCAAAGAGTAATTGGACTGGGACCTTTAGATTACAAGGGAAATGGGAATTGACCCATGAATTGTTGAACTCAAGGTTAATAGAACTAATGGAATGAGTTCATCCACTAATTGAGATTCGTTTAAAAAGTAAAAGAATTGTTTTAATGCAAAATGTAGCAAGTCAATAGCATTCAAAGATTTATTTTAATAAATACAAAAATTTATGAAGGAAAATCTTTTAAAAGATAATTATTATTTAGTCAAAAAAAATTTATTATTATTATTATAGACATACATATATTATTTTCACTAAATTATTCTTTGTTATGTAAGTAAATTGTGTGTTTGATATTATTATAGAAATTAAGTTACTTTAAAATCATAACTCAGAAATAATGGCTGATAACTTGATTTATCAACTTGATCATTTTTTGCACTCTAGATCTAATATGAATTGTTCTTGTAATTTAAAATAAATTCCCAAGCAATACAAACATCTCAGATTAAAGTGAATTTAGTTTTGTTGTTGATCAAAAATCTTATTTTACACATGAGACTTAATTAGATCAAATTTAACACTACTTAAACAGCATCATTAACACAAGTAGCCTTGCAACACATGTTGAAGATTCAATATCTATGACAAATCCTACTAAAAATCACACGTAACAAAAGGAATGAAATTATAAAAGACCTTATAGTTATTGTATGGTCTCAAAATGTTATAATATAAAAACTGACTTTGAAAAATTTATTTTCTTGTATTTACCCTAAATTTCTTAGATTTACTAGACATTTTCTGATTTGCTAAAAAAATTTTACAATTGGTGAAACCCTAAACTGTAAAAAGAATTTCTTAGAAATAATTGTAAAAATTCCAGCTATAAGTACTTTTTCAATTTTATGTGTACATGAAATTAAAAATTCACTTGATTTACCACACATTACAATTTACTGATAAAAAAGGTTTAAAAAACATACCAGTAATTCTGAGATTTTATTTTCAATAGATTCCAGTTTCAAAAGGTATTCATTAATAGGATCACCAGAAGAAGATTTTGCTGTTATGTCAGAAATAAGTTTTCTGAAAAAATTAACACTGTTAAATGAATTCAAAGAAGCAAATTAAAACTTTATAATTAAAAAAAATATGAATTTAAAAATCGAATTTCTATTTTATCTCAAACTAAAAAAAAATATATATAAAATATAAAATCAAAAATTATCTAACTAAAAACTACATGACTTTTTTAATGATCTTTTTTACCTACATAATGATCTTTGAATTTTAGGTAAATATTTTAGGTGATTTTTTAGGTAAATATTTTAGGTGATCATTTGAGAAAAACATAGCTTGAAAATATTTTCAGTAAAAAACCAATCAATAATAAATGTCTTTAATTTAAAGGATAGGTAAGCATATATGATTCCAGACTTTTAAAATTAATTTCAATGAAAACTTTGCGATTCTTTATTATTCTAAATTTTTTTATCGAATAATCAATTAAAGTTATTCCTGAATTTTAGTTTATGATCAAGAACACTTTAAAGTTCAAAATAGTTATGTAAAAAACAAAATGTAGTGCTCAAGGAAAATTGCATAAAATAAACAAAAACGAAATTAAGGATAAAATTGTTATGGTTTGCACCCGAGGTTTTTGATCAGGTTGAAAAAATAACTATAAATTGTATAGAATTCTGACCATTCAGTCATTACATGGCAAAATAATTACTTTAATCAAGTCATTATTGTAAATATTTAAACATCTGAATTGATAAACAAAGTTGCATTAAGTAATTTGTAATATTAAATAAGCAAATTTTGGTAAATTTTACAAGCTTTTAAAATTGGAATTTCAAAAGAAATAATGCTAAAAACAAATTAGAAATAAGTAACAGTCAGCATATATTTTCCCTAAGTTCTTAAATGTAAAAGTAATGTATTTTTAGAAAACTTATACATGTCTTTATAAAATGAATAATACAATATTAAAATTATATATACAGATAAATAGTCAGGTTAACAGAGAGCACTTACTTAAGTTCACTGTCAACTTCTTTCAATTTCATGTAAATGATATTTTGTTTATCTTCAGCCTAAGAATCAAAATAGAAATTTTACTTTCAAATATTAATACGCAATCTAATAACTAACTCAATGAGAAGTAGCTTATTAACATACTCTCTATCACTGATGTGCTGAGGTGTCAGCAGGGTATTACCTCGTACGCTGGTAACACTCAAGGACGATGCTCAACTATGATCGGTTTTGAATTTTATTTTTAGTGCAGCTATAGAGGTTGAAAGAAGATTCTTTTTAAGCATGTTAGTAGAGCATTTTTTATTTTAATGTGTGGTTCTTAAATTATCAGTTTAAATTTTTTTATGTCATTTTTAAAAATGATGGACAGTACATTCAACTTCTGAAGATCGATACATACATTTCACTGACAGCAAATGCATTAAGCATACTCCAAAGACTATTTTCGACAAGTTTTTCTAGAACTTTATACATTCAATCTCAAGAGTTATATTTTTACATAGGAAGCTGACTTTAGAAAACAGTAAAATATTGTATAGAATGTTAAAGTATTATTATATAAATTTACAAAATTATATGTTCACAATTACATTAATCTAAATGCAAATAATTGCTTAGTTTAGAATATTTTTTTTATATTTAAAGTTGTCATTCTTTCTTTGTTTGTTTGGTTATTCAAATTGCTAATAATCAAGTAAAATTGCAAGTACTTAAAGTCATATTTAAAAGCAATTATCATTTTAACTTCACAAACTTAATTTTTTTAAGATAAGTTACATTAAAATTCATTTTTAGCAATTCAAACAATTACTAATTAACAACAAAATATTTACATAATTTATAAATTTTATAAATAAATATATAAAATGAGTAAGTATACACAACAAAATTTAGAATAACAGTAACAGAGTTCACACAGATTTCCAAAACTGAAATTCCAGGAGTCAAATAAAACATTCCAGGAGGTATCAACTTCAAAGTTAATTATTTTTCTTTTACCAATTATTCTTAACTTGCATATATTTATGCATACAAAACATTTTTCAATTATATTTGCAAATGATGAAAATATGTGATAGTAAAAATTAATGAATAGCATTCCTTTAATATCATTTTTCTCTCTTGATGTGGTGTGAAAGTTTATGAGCTTTTATGTTATGACATCTCTGCAAGACAGAAATGCATTGCAAAGATGTTTAGGAATATTTATTTAATTAAGAATTATATTTAATGATTACTTCAAAAGACTTCAATGAAATCACAGCTATAACAAAAAATTTTTTTATTTCAATAATCATTATTCTTTACATTATTTAACTATACATTGTATAGAATAAAAGATAATTCTAGAGTTTTCAAACATTTTCATTAGATTCCTATTTATTAATTTATTGAGCATTTCAAGATGTACATAATACCTCTCTTTTCAAATAAATATACTTATTCAAATCAAAATAAATACTAGTATTAGGTAATATTTTCAGAATGTGACATTTTCCCTATTATTATTATTTAATAAAAGTAATTGTACACTTTTCTTCTGTTTGCTTTCAAACTCTTTTAATATTACACAATTCCACATCCTTATTCTAGACTTTTCTACGTATTTAATCATTTAATAGATTTTCATATTTTTTGGTTATTTATATATACAAAAAAATTGCTATTAGAAAATGTTAACTTTCCCCCTCTAAAGCTTTTGCTTTCAATCCATCATTAATCTTGAGTAATAAATGTTCCTCTAAAGCACCACTGCAATATGTGTTTGACTTTACAATTAATGTTAATTTATCAGCTCTTTTTGCTTGCTCAGCAATTCCTATTGCAGTTTCTTCAAGTTCATACATATCATTTACCAAATGCTTCATTTTGATTTGATTTGATTTTTTTTTATTTATTTATTTATTAATTTATTTATTTTTTTTTTTTTTCAAAAAAACATTTTTACTATTTTTTTGTTATTGGGTGCTTTATTTTTTTGCATTTTTAATTCATCTAAACATAGTTTATACTTTTGCCTGGCATCACCAGGATAATTACATATATCTTTGCTAATTATTATATTGTCAATTCCTCCCTATGTTTAGGATGTAATCATCATTTAGCCACAAATGATTGATTATTTAAATTTTCTACCATAAAATATTTATACATAGAAAATCCATGTTCAGTAGATGCTAGACCAGGAGAGAGTAGTAAAAGCAAATTAACTATAATCCATAAGTAACAATTTTGTCTATTTGAGAACAAGTTAAAACAAAGAATAAAAAAGTTATTCTATCTTTAATAGGATTAAATTCATCACTACAACCAAATTTTGCATGACTTTTACATAGTCCACTGGTCATTGAAAAGACACTTTTTAAAAGGCATTTTAATTTATTTTAGCCTTTGATTCATTGGTACACAAATTCATCTCTTTCCACTACAATTATATGCAATTTTCAGCCAGAAAGATATGGAAAGAATATTTTACTGAAAAATTTTTAATTTAAATATTAATATTCAATAAATTGTATACAATGTAAAAAACAGAAATAGAAAGATAATCAATTAAAATTGCCCATCTGAGTGCATTACATGATCTGGCATGACACACATAAATCTAAATACATCTTATCCTGGCTAAACTAGATCATCGAGATACTATAGCGACTGAACTAGATTTTTATTTCAGTTAACAGTTATGGATATAATACCAATCTATAATTAATGGCGCCTCCATCTCATGGTAATTTTAAAAGCTAGTAACTAGATTTTGTTTTTGGACAATTTTATTGAAAATTTACAAAATATTTAAAAAAAAAGCCTAAAAAATTATGTTTTCTATTCTACAATAAAAAAAATAAATGCATCAAGTAAAAATAAAAATTCCAGAGTAATTCAAAATTTTTGAGGAGTCTACTTAAAATTTCAGAAGTTTCAAGGGTCCTTCAAACAATTTCTTAAATTCCAGAAATTTTTAAGAATTCCAGGAATTTTTTTCAATTCATTATTCTAAATTCCAGATTTTTTTAATTTTTTTTTTTTTTTTTTTTTTTTTTTTTTGTGCAAGATCTGTTCACTGATTAGAAAAAAGTACCAAATATTTATTCAACTTAGAAATGTATCCGACTAATAAGAATTTAATCACACTTTTTTAAACCATAAAGGTAAAATTAAATCATATCAAGAGAGAGCAACTAAAAATAAATAGTATAATTTAATCAAGTAAGCCAAGACTCTCTTTTTAACCATAGAACAAAAGTTACATGTCTACATATATACATACATATATATACATACATATATATATACACATATACATATATATATATATACACATATACATATATATATATATATATATACATATATATATATATATATATATATATATATATATATATATATATATATTATATTATATTATATTATATATAAGGGCAATAGAATGAATATTTACTTGACTTAAAGCTTCTTTTAAATTAGCCATAGTGGAATTCAGTCTGAAAAAGTCAGCATTATCTCTTGAAGGTGAATTTTGACCACCACCACTACGTAATGATACTAATTCATTTTCAAGGTATGCAATCTAAAATAAAATTAATTCAGTAAAATAACTTAAGTTCATTATACATTGAAACTTGTAATTATAATTTTAAAAAATGAATTTCTTGTCGCATATTAAAATAATCATTACAAATACAAAGAATTTAAAGTCAAACACAGCCAAAAATTTATTATTTCCAGATAATAATGCTTGTGTAATCTTAAATATGTCAGAAGCAAATTCTTACCTGCTTTCTCAGCCTTGAAATAACTTCTTCTTTAGAATCTTTATTTACAACAGGACGATTCTTTATGTTACGAGCATTACTAGCATAACGTAAAGTACTCAAAGTTTCCTCAATACTTGACTGAGATGGATTTACACAAGCAATCATAACAGTATGTGAATTGCCACCAAATGAATCTAATTAATATATGTAATTAATATGTGTAAAATTAAATCTACATTTTAAGCAGAAAAAAGCCTTCAGACTTGGTTTACCTTGTAAAAGTCTTGTTAGAGTAGAATCTCTGTAAGGTATATGTTTTTCTTTCTTAACAATTGAATTTATCACCCTTCCCAATGTCATTAAAGCTTTATTAATATTTATACCTAGAGAAAGTGCAAATATTCTATATATATATATATATATATATATATATATATACACACACACACACACAAATGCATTAAATTATTTTAAGTTTATTTTAATAAAATTAATAATTTTATGAGAAATATTTATACATAATTTTACTATTTTTAGTTCAAAATTTGTTTTGCATTATATATTCACACATTAACTATAGAATAAATTAAACTAACCAAATAAATACTGTGTTAAAATTAACTTTGTACATGGTTGTATTGGTAAATTAACAAACTAATTCTAGTTTATCAATTTTGTTAAAACATTAAAAGTGTGGAATAACTTTAATTAATGAAATCTTATATAGAATAGGAAATGGATAGGAATTAATGAATAGAAAATATTTAATATAAAAATAAATAATCTTTGCCCTTAATGTTTAAGTAAAATATATTACTTAAAAAACATTAACATATAAATTAAAATACATATTATACATTTTATTCTGAAATGAAAATTTATATATGTATATATTTTAAACAATGATATGTTATAAATTTTAAGTCATGATTAGGGTATCATTCTCATTATCAGAAAGCAGTAATTTTTAATCCTCGTTTAATTGAAGATCTATTATGTTCATTAAAGGCAATTGGGGAACATTAAGCAGGCTGCTGTCTCAATGTACTCCAAGAGAAACAAGTACTGTGGATAATAAGTCAAGTATTAGGGAGTCATCTTATTCTAAATTACTTCCATTCAGCTGCTTTCACCTAAACTGTTAGAGTTCAACTATGTGATAGGTACAGCAAAAAAAGCAAAGCAATCTTTAGTATCATTCCATGAAAAATAGAATATTTTTTTAATTACTTAGTCTTGTTTAGTTGAAATAACCAAAAATTAAATTATCTTAAATAATTTTAGGTTAACTTGGGAATATTAAAAAACATTAATATTTTTTCGTAATGAACTTCATACAAGATATGTGTTTTGAAGTTTCTTCCATATAATAACCTCTACAAATGGGATCATCTGATACTCCCATTATGGTGAAGGTGGCAGTGTCCTGTAAGTAGTCCCACTGCTTTCCTTAGACTGTTTCTATTGAGCTTTAATAATTCTTTTTGTCTTTCACTAGGGCATGTGCTATTTAATAGCCATGCTTGTCTTTAATCATTGGCATTGTATCAGTTCATAAACTGTTGTTTTCTGAACCGATCAAAAGAATTGATTAGAAAAAACGTTTTTGAAATATCTAGCACTGGTTCAGGACTAAAAAAGTCAGTTGTTGATCCAGTTCTTGCCAACTCATCGGCTAATTCATTGCCAGGAACACCAGAGTGCCCAGACACTCACATTAAAGTAATGGGATTATTATTAGCCAATCTACACAGAGTGAGCTAACATTCCCAGACAAGAACAGAAGTTACAGTAGACTTCTGTAAAGCTAGTAATGCAGCTTGACTGTTAAAACAGAAAATCATTCTTTTACGAGAACAGTTTCTGTCCAAGTATATTCTACTGCACATAAGACTTCTGCTTGGAATACAGTTGTATGTTTATCCAAAGGGAATGATAACTTCATACCATCAGCTGCACAACAAATACCAACCCCAGTGTTGGAATTGATGTTTGAGCCGTCAGTATACCAGTAAATACAGTTTTCACTGATGGCAACATTCTTCCAGTCTTCTCTCAGGGGAAATTTTATTGTATAATGCTTATCAAAAGCATATTTAACAATTGTGTAATCAGTAGGCATACTTATAAAAGGATGATTAGTTACATCAACATTGAAGTTCCAACAAAGTAAAAAACTAGTCATTCCAATGACCTGTATTTTAAAGCCTCTTCATACTAAGTATTGCTTCTGCTTCAATATGCATGTAAAGATGCATACAAAGCAAAAGCTCCAGTGTAGATGTGGGAGTAATTCTAATACACCCAGAGATAGTTACACAAAGCATCCTTTGAAGTTTTGATAATTCTGTCTTAGCAGTTTCATTTTTGATTTTAGGCCATCAGACCACTGAGCCATAGGTAATAATGGGACAATTGATCACAGTGTAAATCTAATGAATAGCTTTGGAATTTAAGCCCCAAGTTTTTCCAAATGCATTTCTACATGGAGGCAGAGTACTAACTAGTCAACTGATTAACAAAATATAATTGAAAAGTATTAAAAAATACTAAAATTGCTGAAACATTTAATTAAAAATATCAATAAGGTCATAGAATCATCATAAGTTATAAAGGTTACCCTCTCATTTTCAAACTTGAAGATAAAAATTAAAATTAGAAAATGACATTTTTCCTTTTTCAAAAATAACTATATAGATGTTTTAAGTAAATAACCAAATGAAAAAGTAATATGTTATTCAATTTATGGCTAGATACATATCAAATATTAAAAAAGCAAATTTATTTGATACTGAAAATGGTAATTTTCCCCTATAAAGATAAAAGCTCTTTAGAAACTGCCTTATCAATGATAAAATTAAAAATATGTAAATATGATAAATAACATATATATTATACAATATTATTCAAAAGCAAAAATTTATAAAATGATAAATAAAATATTTTCCATCAGATGATTCATATTTTGCAATATTAATGTCATAAAAGTTATTTAATAAAATTACCTTGCTTAAACTTTTCACCTTCTGTTTTACTAGTCTGAGCACGTTCGCTTCCAGCAAGATCTACTAATTGAAATTTTGCTCGTTTAGACTGTCCATTAGATCTATCAGTTAATGTAATGGTAACACAAAAGATTGCATGTGACCGTGAAGATGCCATATTTTTTGCCGTTGCTTCTGTGTGTCTGGCACGTATACCACATTCCAACATGTCAATTGCATCATCAACAGAAGTTATAACTTTTTCAGTCAAATTAGAAATCTAAAATATTTCAGAAATATGTCTTTATAAAAATTTTTAATTTATTTAAAATTACATATACCAAGAAAGTTAAGCTCTTTCGATGTCTAATAAAAACTTAAAGTAGCTTTCCCATTTTCAAGATCATAATAAATGCACAAATATTTCAATTTTTTAATCGAGTCATATTTCAAATTCGGTAGATAAATATCTTTTAAACTGAATAGAGAAACTTTTCAAGACAAATGCACAAAGAAAAATTTTAATTTTATACAAGGACCATTAAATTATTTAAAAATAAATAATTACTATATTAATTAAATGAGATCTAAATTAAATTTTTATAAGTTATAAAGCTATATAAATCAATTCCAAAAGACCAATGATCGGTAATACTTTTTTTCAAAAATCTTTAATACAATGGAAAGATGAAGAAATTTTTATGTTATTAAAACAATATTCTCTTAAAATATTTAAAATAACAAATAATTAGTAAAACAATTTTAGGCTAATGTTTCAGTGTAGGACCAACCATCTAATGGGTGTGATAGAAGCTATGCACTAATCGCCATAATTAGATGTTTCAACATGATCCAGATTAAATGCATTCTAGGCAAGGAATACTTACTAATACTTTTACTGTCAGTACAATGAATAGAATATTATAGTAAAGAATAAAATATAATTATAATAAACATAATTGTAAATTTCTAAAATTTCCACAATCTTGAAAATAATCCTTCAGGATGCAAGTGACTAGCTTTTGTTATTTGATTAGGCTGACTTGTATTCCATATTTTCTTTGGGTGCTTTCAAATACTAATATATTCAGTAATTCCTAAGTTTATAACAGTTCTAAAGATAATTAAATCAGACAGATATATATATTATTGAAACTTTTAAATGATCGTTTTAATTAAGTCATAAGCAAATTAGAAGGAAGCTGCCTAAGAGAAATTAAAGACTAAACTAAAGTTAAGTGACAACCTTCTTAGGCAGAGAAGAATCAGGAAAGTAATTGAAAAACAATTTAGTACAATCAACTAGAAAAAATATTTTGAATAAGTGGAAATTTAGTAAAGGATCCATTTTTGAGAGGAGAACTAAAACATAAAAAAAATTAAATGTTCTGAAAACTTTATAAAATTTTATAACAGAAAGGTATATAAAACCTATCAAGAAAATTTTTTCTAACTGTAAAAGAGTTAAAAATCAAAGTCGAAATTCAAAGCTGTTTCCCTCCGCCGTTCTTCTGAAAATGTCACCCTTCTCTGGTGATGCCATAGATAGCTCACCTCGCACGTTTTATAAAATTCTTAAAGGATTTAATATATAAATAAGTTTTTAAGTACTTTCAAATAATTAATAGCTTGCAAATAGTAAATTATAAATGATTATAGCCAATTAAATAATAATCATTAATTATAAATATAAGCCAAATATTAAATTAAAAAGTCTAAATAAATACAAATAATGTAAAACTTTATGAAGCATTTAATTACAGTAATTACCTAAAAATCTTTTTGGGAATGATATACTTTAAAACACATGAAATTCACATAATGGTGCATTACAGTCTTTGCAATATGCACGTGTTTCACAGCAAATTCTTTTTCCATTGGCATTATTTTTGCTGCAACATACCACACATCACCTAGTAGGTTCCTTCTTTTTTTCACTAGATGGAATATAATCAGGGAAGTGGCGAACTGAAAATCTTAGATATTCGAAACTGTTTCAGTAGGTTTTGATTTCCAATGTCTATGAGTGGGATATTTTTTCAATAATTCTTTCCGAAGTTCAATTCTGAATTCTAAATTTGATTTTTTATTCCCTTTTTTCCACAGCATTAAAAATTGTTATGTCCAATAAATAACGAAATATTTTCTTATAATATTTCCTTTGACGAGACCAGGTTACGTCATAGTATCTAATTTGCTGATCTATGCGATCTACACCACCCATAGTATTATTGTAATATAAAACAATTTTCGGCTTCTCTATTTTCACATTTTTCAATTTATTTGGGATTTTTACGATTTTAGGATTATGAATTGAGCTTATAAAATTAAAATACTCTTTGTCATGATCATCCTCTTACCTCTTTGATAGGCACGTAAGACTCCCTTTTTAAGCTTTTCTGTTTTTAGTTCCTTCGGTAGATCCTTTCTGTTGAGTGTTAATGTTCAAAAAAAAAAGGTTTTAGCTTTCAATAACATTTTCCCTAATTCGGGAGAGTTGTAGTAATTATCCATAGTAAGGCAGTATCCTTTGTTTAATAGTGGCGTAGATAATGTCAAAACTACCCGAGTAGAAAAGAACATTCTTTATTTTCTTCAGATATATCTGTCCCTCTACTGACATAAATCATAATAAATCGTATGTATCTACTATGAGATTCACATAACAAACATTTTGATATTGAATCTGGCCCTTTTAAGTGGTAAGTATTGGGTCCAAGAAAGTCTCCCTTTATGCAGCAATAGACTTTCATCAATACACGTCTTGCTCGGGTGTGTAAACTTCCAACATTTTGGGCCCATAAATTTTTTTTGGAATTTAAGGAGTTTCCAGGAGTTGAGCGAACCCTGTGTTGGTTTCAGTAACAATATGATTTACAATCTCATCAGTAAAAAACAGCCCAAAGTACTCAAGTGGATCCAAAATATTTGTCACGCAAGCTTTCATTCCCACATCACCAGTAAAACTAAATCAACCAGGAGCGAGAGAACTTTAATCAATTTTACACCAGCGTCATACACTCGAAAAATTTTCATCGCTTGAATCATCTTCTGAGCTGGATACACTATGAACAAAGTCTTCAGACTCAAAACTTGATAAGCTTTCTGTATCACAATCATAATCATTGTCATAATCAACATCATTTAACTTTTGTTTTTAAGCCATTTTACTCACTAACAAACAAAATAACGCACCAAAATGCCTATAAAAAGAACAAGTTAAAAAGACAAACATCCTCTATCATTATGAAAAGAAATTCATGGAACCCGTACGGCCATCTGTAGACAGTATAACTAAATAAATTCACTAGTAGGATTTGTTTGTAACATTATCAATGCAAAATAATATTGGCGTACGAGCTAATATTATTCTTGCATTGGGCTTGTCAGCGTGCATTGGGGGAAAATTTAACTACGCGAGTAGTACTCGTTTCTAACCTTTTCGTTTGAAAACATGCTGCCGAGTGGAACAAGTTTGCCCACATTATGAAGCACAATTCGATTGCAAGCTCAACTTGTTCATAACCATCAAAGGGTTAATAGGACTTGATTTTGAATAAAAGACATAAATATTGCATGAAACCTATCATAATGCATTCTACAAATTAATTATAAGGTATGTTTTCTGAATGTTTAGAACCTCTCTTTATATTACCAGTTACTAAAGTAAGCACTATAACCATTTTTCCATAGTAAAGTGAAATTAATAAGATAACCTTTAGTCACATGTGTGCAGAATGATCAAATTTATAATATATTAAGAATAAAAAAAAAGAAATTCCTAAAAACTAATTTTTCTGAAATAATAAAAGGTTTTAATAAATAAAACATGTAATAAATAAACATGGATTGTTAATATATGTTCATATATACAGAACTTTTCACTTAAAACTTTTAGAACACCAAAAATCATCGTTTCCAAGTCTAGCAATACAGAAGGCAGCTGTTTAAATGGATATTCTTCTCAGTTAAAATTAAAGTATTCATTATCCCCATAACAAAAATTTAAGTGGAAATACTAATAATTATGAAATTTTATGATAATTTTGAAACATCTACTTGATAGAGGAATGAACTTTTATTATTAAAAAATAGATTACTTACCATTTTTTTATTAATCACTTTACATACATACATATTATGTATACATATATATGTATACTTTACATACATATTATGTATATAATAGCACAAATTAGATATAATATCTATATATAACACAAACCCTTATATCTTCACCATCTCCACGAAGAGTACAAGTGTTACAGTCAGGCTTTTGCATAAGATCATGCAACTCTTCTTTATAAAGCTATTAAAGAGAAATTAAATATTATTTACATTAGAAATATATTTATATTTTAAAATTTATGATCCTGATATTAAAAATCTTGCAAAAAAGAAATTACGAAATTGATTTGAATGTTAAATTAGAATGTAAATTTCGTTGAACATTCTTATAACAAGACTTCAGATACTTCAAGAAATATTTGCATTTTCGTAAATGATGTTTTTAACAAAACAAAGGCTAAAAACTAATTTAGATAATAATTTAGTTTCATTTTGTTAAGGCCACAGTGGCCTGGGTGGCTCTCGTTGTCGGAAGGTAGTGATTTCAGATCCCAACCTAACTGAAAACCCGCCATATTCACTAATAGCAACTGTGACATGCAATATATGTTGTTGAAATACTCACCATGCAAAATGATAACTTTGGTGACAACAGACCCAGTCTAGGGATCTGCTTGGTCCTGCTTCTAAATAACAAAAATTCACATACTTTGGAGGCCACAATGGCATATCTGTTGTTTATGCAGAGAATTTTTATGCTTCATCAAATTGATTATATAAATGAATTTTTGTACATTCTAATTTAAGTTAACAATATTTTCCATTTTTGATTTTTTTTTTCTGCATTAGCTTTTTTTTTAAAATCAAAATTTTAAACCTGGATCATTAAGGGTGAATTAGTAAAATCTTATTCAATGCAATAACACTAATTGTATTTGTCTATTCCAACAGCAATGCTATCATAGATTTGAAAAGGGATATAATTTAATACCAAAAAACTTTAAACATTATTTTGAATTTATTTCTAAAAGTTGAAATAAATCAGCATGTAAAATAGGTAACAAAATTTTAAATATCTAAACTCAAAAGTTTGTAAAACATTTATACAAAAAACAAATTGAGTAAAATCTTATAAGCCAGTACAAGTTTGGTGCAGTTTATAATTTTTGTACTATGTCCTATAGTTATCTTGTCATCTTAAATTACACATGTACCTTTGTAAAAATACCTAGTTTTCAAAATCCTGAACAAGCTCAAAGCTTCAAATATTGCAATCTTGTGATATTTTTTATTTCAAATATTAAAATTCTAGCTATTATTTTATAAATACTTACTACAGAAATATTACAAAACTAAGAACTAGAAATTAATTACAAATATTACATTCTAAAATTTTTGCAAATCTGAAACACTTTACAAATGCAACACATATGAGGACTGCCATATAAGTTTCTACAGGAAAAAGAACTTTTTGGAACAGTTATCACTTTTTAAAATATTCACCTTTAAGATTTACCCACTTTTTTATCTGTTCAAACAGATTTTAAAACAGTTTTTTCAGTCTGAAGCTAGAATTTTAATATTTGAAATAAAAAATATAAAGTAATATCTCCAAAACATTGTTTTGGAAAGCATCAACAGCTTCTTGAGGTGATGAAAATCGTTGCTCACACAATTTTGTTTGACATAAGGGTACAAAAAAGTTGTTGGGTGATAAATCAGGAAAATATGGGCAATGAGACAAATTCTAAATTTCTGCCCTTCATATAAACCAATTGTTTTACGTGCTTTGTGGGGGCTGGCATTGTCATGATGAAGAATAATGCAGTGTTTTGTTGCTTTTCCAAATTTCGTTGAAAACTTTTGGCAAACAATTTTTCTGTATACTATTTTATTGTTTTAACTTTTTTAACTCTCTAAAAGAACAGTTGAGATATCTCCCGTAAGGCAAAAGAAACAAGCAACCATTTTCTTGAAAGTGCTTCATGAACAAACAACTTTCGTAGAATTCAGCTCATTTGGAAATAACCAAATATTGAAATGTTTAGTTTCTGGCTCATATAAATACACTCAAGTTTCATCACATATTATACATAGATTTTTCCTTTCCCAATTTTTTTAGCTATTCATTACACCAATTTATACAAGTCTTTTTTTCGACTTCTGTCAAACTGTGTGGAATCTATTTCGAACAAATATTTTTAACAGCTAAATGTTCAAGGAAAATTAAAATGCATTGCAATCAAAATATGCCAAAAGATACTTATCCTTCACAATACAGACATAATGATCTTCAATCATCTTGCACATAGCATAAATGTTCATAATGGAATGACTACCAATTTTGATTGCCTTTTACAAGTGTAATCACCAACAGGTGGTGACACTTATGAAAGGCATAGTGAAATTCTGCAACATAATTTTTTAAGTTTTTTTTAGTGCTTTATTACCAAAAGTTTCGTATAAGAGATATTAAACATTCTTGTCAAGTGTGGCCTTTCTCACACTCATTTCAATTTCTTTTTATTAATCAAGAGTTATTTCCATTTCTTCCAATTATAAGCTTCTTTAGAACATTCATGACATGGAATGGCAAAAAAAAAAGTTAAAACTATCTGATAAAGTCTTAGAAGTTTAAAAAATGTTTATTTCCCCTTCACAATTCTTCACAGCAATCATAAACAAACTTTGATACAACATAATGGTGCATATTCTATGTACAGCAAAAAATGTTTTTCATTATATATGTACTGACCCTACTAACTTCACAAAAGAGGAAATTGGCAAAATTCTTAAATAGACATACATGTAGAGAATAGAAGTGCAATCTCTAGTTATGCAATAACAGATGGAATTGAACCCAGTGTCTACTATTCCAAATAACATAGTCCTATGCTAGCTTATAACAAGTTTATTTTTGCATTAAATTCACAAAATAATTACTTATTACTCACTACAAAGCTTATTGAAATAATTACAATTAATTTGGTCTTATTTTGTAACAAAATATTTAAATTAAAATTAGTAAAAATAAAAATAACTTCTGGAAATAAATAGTATGCATAATTTTGCAAAATGTTTATAAGATATCTAGTTTCACGCACATAAAAAAGTTTGCATACATTCTTAAATAGACATACATGTTATTGAGTGTATTAAGAAATTATAATGCATGCTTCAGAGGGGTGACTATGTAATTAAGAGGTGAGAAGAATACCTTTATTCTCATCAAAATATTTTCTTTCTTTCATTACCTGACATTAATTGGATAACTGATTGATGCCAGAAGTGTTTGTCAACTCATTTTTTAAGGCAGTGAAAAAGTCAACCCATTTTCCTACAATCAACAGTCTGCAAATGCATTTAAATACATTTCTTTGTGCTCTAATAGGCAGGTTACAGCAATAAAATATTAACCATTGACTAGAACAAATAACTGTTTGAAGGAGATAGGTCAAGACTAAGCCAGATATTGCAGTTTTCTAAGCAAATGTTATTAACAAATCTGACCGATTTAGTTGCACAGCTCATTCTGTTAATATGAAATAATTTCACAGAAAGCCAACTGCTAATGATTGGGTTCAGCACATTCAATCACAACAACTGATCTGTTAACATTTCAGTTACACTCTGAGCTACCTCCATCAGATCCTAATAGAATTATCCCACTATATACAGAAAAACTTGCAATGAATAGATAGCTATGATGTTAATGTTGTTGTTTCATCAATTCTCGCAATATATTTTTTGGATATTTGTAATAAGCATTTTTCTTTTTCCATGAGAAAGTTTATTAAAAATTATTTCTATAAATATTCAAAATTTGGTAAATTCTTTTTGCATTTAAAATGCATCTTTACAGAATAAAATATGCAAATCCTTTAGATTAATAACCAATGCAGTTGCAGCTGCTATATTCTCCATTGCTAACAGCAAAAATAGGAATAAACATCAGGAACAAAAGATTTAATTAAAAAATCAATCACCAAAACTTGAAATATAATCATATTTCTAGTTTTGGTGATTGATTTTTCATAGAAAATCAAGTGAAACTCTTACAAATTTGTCAGAAATTCAAAAGTGCCCCTAATAATATAAAAAGTTTTAAACTTCAATAAAATAAAAACATTCATTTACTTCTAAGAATGATGCTTTAATAGATGTATCTGTGGTGTCAGAAATATTTTTACAAGCAGTGAAAATATCTTGAAGTCCTCTAGGAATCAAACCAATATCTGCTTCAGAAATATTTTTCAATGTGTCTTTTGCTGCAGCTCCCATAGTAAATGTTTTCCCAGATCCAGTTGGACCATATGCAAGTATAGTAACATTATAACCTAAAAATAAATCAAAATCCATTTTTAAAAAGCACTGCAATAAAGAAAATTAGAATTTCAAAAACAATACGGGACTCAGAAAATAAGAATACATTATGTACATATAAGTTTCAGGAAAATCTACATGATAAAGAATTCCAGAATATATTAATTAGTTTCAACAGATCACAGTAAAAAAAACTTCAGAAAATAATTTTGATTACAACATTTTTTACTTTAACTTCAATACATATACATATATACAAAACAAAAACTGTTGGTTATTTTAATTGCTTTAAAACACCATACAAATTATCCTGATTTATCTAACTCAAGCTTGCAATAAATCTATTTCCTTGTGCACAGTTTAAAATCTTACTATAATGGCAAGAAATCTACACATTCAATAATTTATATTCAAAAAGCATTCAATATCAAATATTTTTAAGTTTCAATATATATATATATATATATAATTCATTCTTTAAATAAATGTTTTTGAGCAATTTTTCAAATAATATTCAATATTTAAAAGAAAGTCAAGATTAAAAATTAATTATAAAGATTTGGCTAGGTTACAAAAAGCAGAAATATATAGTTTGTTTAATCAATAACTCAAGAATATTTTTTTACATATTACATCTAACTTTGTTTTAAACATGACTTTGAACTACTTTAAATGTCCGCTCAAATTTGAAACTGAATATGATCTGTTCAACTAATGGCCATTATTATTAGTTTTCACCATTCAGTTAACAATTTCTCATCAATATTGGAAACAGCACTGCTATGGTACCAAGTTGCTCAATCAATGTGCACATCTATTAATAAATAGAACACAATTTTTTTTTTAATTTTAACTGCTGTATAACAGATGTTTTCATTACTATATTCCAATTAAAATTTTAAAAATGTAATAACATACATGATATGCTGTTTTATAAAACTACAACTTAATATGGTTTTTTTTTTTTTTTTTTTTTTCTCCTCTCTCCCTCTTCAATGGTCATTTTTAGTACCCAAGAGTTAAAAATAGGTCCTACAATTTTAAATGGATTTTGACCCACTACAAACATTTAAGTCTGAGTGGGGATTCAAACCTATGAAGTGTTGAACTGAAAACCAGAGGACAAACCATTCACCTGCCAATTCAACAAATTATGAGGAACATGAAATCGGTACATGAACAATGAATAAAATTCCTTGACAATTTTTCAGGTTTAGGATAAAATAATTTTGACATTACCAAGTTTTGAAGATACAAAAACATTGAAGTTATAATTAAAAAATATAAATTATTCCCAATAAGAAAAATTAGAAGAGATAATTATTTATATTTACAAAATTTGAAAGACAAAATTATTTATATTTTAAAATTTGGAATTAAATTAGAAATATGAATTTATGGCAAAAATTTTATTATAAAAATTCACATAAAAAATAAAATTAAATTTAAAAAATTATGACCTCCTGCTTGAAGCACATATGATATTTTTCAATTTTAACTACAAAAAATTTATTAAAATGCAACAAAAAAAAGTTTTTTTTATTTCTTATTATTTATGCATAATACAACTAATCCTCACGATTATTTATATTTTCAAATTTGAACACTTTAAATACAAAATTGAAAAAATAAGTTTGAGAAAATTCAATACATACCATCTAAAATGTGTGGAATCTTTTCAGACACCATTTTATTGTAGATATTTTTATTACTTAAATAAGTTGAAAAAACATGATCAAAGCAAAAGGTATTATTTTTTACAGTAAAAGTTCCATCTTCTTCATTTAATATCAGTTGATCAGGGGAAATTGGATCTTCTCCTGGTAATGCAGGTCGTAATCTGGCAGCAACTTTAATTGCAGTCTCACTCATTTTCTACATAAAAAAGTACATTTATGTTCAGTTTAAATGATTTTCTTAAACTTTTGCATGCAATTATTTTTGTACAAAGATAAATTTTGTGAAAAATATTTTCTATCAGTTTTGTCCTCTAACAAAATCCAGTTGACTGGGGAAAAAATCATAGCAAATAATGACTTTTTGCCATCATAGTACTACTCTATCAAATACATGACTACATTAATAAATCATTTGTGATTCAATTATTTAACTATCAACAATGAGATTTTCTTAACTGTTTTAATATTAATGTAATAAAAAAGATATAGTAAAATTTAACAAAACATTTTGAATATATACAGGTTAGCAATGAAATAGTAACAAAATTTGTCTATCAAAATAATCACGGATCCCTAATGTTCATTGTTGAATACTTCTTGAATTTTTAAAAAATTCTTATAAATGTAACTGCTTACACTTTCATTTATTAGAGTTAAATTGATTCTGAAGTAAAATATTTAGAATTTTCCTAAGCAAATAACAACTGTTATCAATACAGATGTTAAAAGATCATTAAAAATAAAATAAGTCAGAGAAGAAATGAGGATTAATAAACTGTCAATTCAAATGAGATATCAATAAACTAGGAGATAAATAAATTTTGATTAACACTTAAAAAAGGTATCAACTGAATTTAATTAATTTCTTAAGAGCATTAAAACAAGTTTAATAACTAATCACACAATATAGTTTTACTATACAAAATTTTGTTTAAAAGTTCCCCTTTTTAGTTCAAAGTTTCCATCATAATATATAAGTAAATTTTAAAATTAAAATTTTATGGTTCTAATACATATAAAAAAAGAATACCTATAAATTACCAAAATAACCTTTGATAATGACAAGAAAAAAAAATGTTTAACAAGTCAAATAATGCAAAACATAAATTCAAAAATTTTAACAAAGAATTAAAAACTAATTTGAAACTTCCACATTTTTAAAAGTATTAAGATCACCTCAAATTATAATAGTCAATATAGTAATAAATAAATATTATTATATTATTACAAAAATCATGAATTCTTTTAAGAAATTTATTTCAAGGAATAATTATTCCTAAAACTCCTAGACTTTAAGCACTGCAAGAATGATTCTGATAATAAGGTCCTAATTAACTTCAAGTATGAATGTTATATAAAATAGATCAATTAAAAATAATTTACTCTTTTAAGAATAATTCACAATTCTTATATAAACCTATACCAATTATTGAAAAATATAATAGATTTACACATATAATTAAATTCAAAAGGAAAATATTTTCTATTCATGTATACAATAAAATGAAAGTTTGAAATTTCTAGTCAATAAAATTATTAAAATTGGAAAGATTTGCCTAACGGTCAATCAACATTTTAACCATAGTGTTCAATATACCGGCAAAATTTTTTATATATCAGTTTCTTAAGACCATTTGATTTTAAAATGCAAAATATACATTAATTTCAGGATTTAATTTTGAATTAAATTATATTCAAATATTATTAGTAAAATCAATAAATATATTCATCATAATTAAACTATACATACAGAAATAAAGATAGAAGCTACATTAAAATATTACTATCTAGTCATAATTAACCTTTACTTCAATCAGTCCATTCCTTCACAAGTAAAACTTGTCATCTGAATAAAAGTGCCACAAGACATAAGTGAAATTAAAGATCTCACTTGTTAGCTGACAAGTATATTTGCTACTTAAAAATATTGCAAATAGTAATATAAACGATTAAGAACAACATCATTCATAAAAGATTATACTGTACTAAATACATTACAGCTCAACCTATCAATAGAGCCAATTATTTTACAAATTAACAAGAAGCACAAGTTTAAATGAAATTGCATACCATAAAATTATATACAGCAATGAGAGAAGTGTTTAATGAACTCGAACATTATTTATGGTTGACAATTATATTAAGACATGAATGTTATGAGACAAATACATTTGAATAAAAAAATAACATAATTAGTATTCAATTCTCTGTTCTGTCACTCACTTTAACAAGATTAAATAATAACAAGCATTTTGAAATTTACGAAATGATAGAAAAAATTTCACTATAAATAAATGGGTCATATAGTAAAATCGTAACCACATCTCAATATTTATTAACATCTAAGAAATAAAAAGTTTTAACAATTCCTGCCATTTTCTTCTCTAATTGGTATTGGAATTAACTAAATGTTAGGAAAGAAATTTAAAATTATATTCATCCAATAAAGCGTTGATTCTATAACAATTTTTTTTCCCATTTTCATCAGCTTAAATATATATAATATAAAAGGATAACAAAAACAAAACTTACTTATTAGATTATAAAATCATATTACTTAAAATAAATAAATTAAATTTCATGGAAATAAATTCATCACATACATCAATTTCTAATTCGCGGGGAAAGTCGGTACACAAATTTGATTTCAAATCGTTATCCTAAGGAAATCTTCAACCTATGCGGGATGAAAATGGGGGCGTTACCATTTTATAGTTTGAATTACTTTTTGGCTGATATCGGATGTCGCAACAAGTTTGAAAAGTCGCCAATTTCCAAACTTGTTTTGAAGTGGGTAATTTTTAAATATGGTGAGAAATCACATAGATGGGCATACCATACTGACACCAAAATATAATTCCCTGATTTAAAAAGATACTTCTGTTCTTATATTGATAATCTTTTTGACTCATCAAATATAATGTATTATTTTTAACGTTATTTATCTCGAAGCCATATGAGCAATAAGTGCTTGGGATACTAGTGAATGCATATTTTATATTTTTGGTAGCTAGTCTTGAATAACATCAAACTAAATATAAAATTTTTTGAGGAATTCCTTTATTGATTTATTCTTTTAGACAAGCTTAAAACTGTCTTCAAATATTATCTTAAAATATTTTTTTAAATTCCATCTTTATTTAGAAATTGTTTCAAGGACAATTTATTGTATAAAAAATTTTAAAATATCGTATATTTTTAATATAGAAATATATGAATTCTAGTTAATGTTTCTTATATATTTATTAAAATAAAATACCATATTTCCATTGGCTGATTTTTTTTAAATATACTATGTAAAGTAATATTTAAAGACTAAGGTAAAGTTCTGTAATAAATTTTAATAAATATGAAAATACCATATCTAAAATAAATGTTCTTAACAAAATTATAGATCAGAAATAAAATGTCTTTTATCTTTACTGTGTAAGAGAAAATAAGAATATATTCTCTTGATTTTTTTTTTCCTACAATATTAACGGAAGTATATTCCTGAGATTTGTTTTGTAGATTTATTAACATTACATTTGTAAACATTTAACAATTTGTAATATTTAAACTTTTATCTTAATATATACTATCTAGTTTAAATGAAAATTTTTAAATTATAAAACTTGTACTCATTTTCAATGTACCTATATATTTGATTCAAATTTTAGGAAAAATACTAGTAAATAAAAGTTATCCAGTAGTTTTTGCACAAAATTTATTCCCTATAAAATGCTAAAATTTTATAAATGTAATGAAATAAATTTCTGAGTGTGTAATTCTGAAATTTAAAGGATAAAAATTTTGATTTTTAATATTAATAAAACTAAATTTTCTAAAGGATAAAATTTTCATTCCCAAATTAATGTATGATAAAATAAAATTACTTGTGCTACTGCAATAAATTTTGTGGACTTCTATATTTATGTACAAGCAAAAATGATAGTTAATAATTACCATGTTCAATTACCTGTGTTTCTATGTTTCCTTAAATATTTCTAAATTGACAGTTTGATATTTTTTGTGCTAAAGCATTTATTATAAAAAAAATACATAATATGCAATGGATAAAAAATACAAAATAAATGTTTTCACTTTTCTTTAAAGCACACAAACTTGAATTCTTGTACAGATTTTGAGAAGAATTTTCAAAATACTGGATTATTTAGATCTTTTTGTAAACGTAGTTTTCTGATTATCAATTATTTTATAGATAATCTTCATCCAAATCATTCATGAGCATGTTACATTAAATTAGCATGTTACATTTCATGAAAATTTAAGAATACTTGCATATGATTGTAATGATTTCTCATGTAATGAACAAGGAAAAATTATAATTTCAATGTGTAATTGCTTTGTTCCATGTAATTATTTAAATTGTAGCTCTTGCTTGATCAGATAAAATTTAAGTTAAAAATGTTGATAAGAGTAAATCTGAAACTCAGTAATACAAACAAAGCTTCTATAAGCTCCGAAAACTAAATTCTCTTTAGGGACTCTTAAAAGCATTGTACAACAAAGTAAGACATGTGTCAATGTTTATTCTATAGTTAAAACTATTTCAAACGTTAATAAATTAATAAAATTTAAACAAAGAATAAATTTTAGAAAAAGAAAATACTTGAAATATCAGTTTATTTTATTTACATTTATTTTATATTGAAAAATTGTATCTTTACTTACAGTTTGAAAAAGGCTTCATATTATTTTTAAAATTAAATTAGCATGTTACATTTCAGAAAATTGCATTGCTTATATGATTTTGCATTTCGATTAATTCAAATAAAATTTAAGAGGAAGCAGGATATTAAAAAATCTGCACTCTCTTTGTTACTAGTCTTTCTAATATATACTTTATTCTTAATATGAGAATCCCAATTTATTTGAAAGTACAGAAACATACAATCCTAAACTAGTTAACCAATTTACTTCCATAGCTGTGATATATTTGCCACATTTTACAGATTCAAATAATTAATAATTTAAATTTTCAAATGGATCTAAATAAAAATTCATACTTTAAGATTTTAATACTAGTGAAATTTCTATCAAAACAAAGGTCGTAATGAAAATCTGAGTGAGATATTTATAAACATTTTATAATTTATTAAATACTTTATTTTATATTTAGATTTAAAAAGTAACTGTAAATTAATATATTTAAGTTGTTATTCATGGAAAAATGAAATAACCCTGTTTTTCAGGTTTCCAATCAAGTAAACAGCATTAAATATTTTTTTATTCTCTTGTAAAATTATCGAGTAAAATTAAATTTTTAATGTCGATTTGGAGAAAGTATCAAGTTTTTGTCAAATGTTATTTAATAAAAACTTTCTTCAAAAATTACTCAAATATCCCAGTTTAAATAATTTCTATGTTTTAATATATTTTGAAAATGTACTAAATGACAAAAGAAAATTAACAGTTATAAAGTGGAGACTCCTATTTTTACATATCTTGTTAATTTTGAAAATTGTTAAAAATATGAAAGTAATACCACTTCAAAAAACTTTTAGTAAACTAAATATTATTGTAATTAATTATAATTATTTATACTAAATATACATGGCAAAATTAATTTTAAAAAAACATTTCAAATTAATAGGAAATATTGCTATCTAAAGACTAATACGGTGAAAAAATCAAGTATGTTCTAGAATTAGAAATAGAATTGAAAAGTCAGTTAAGTGAAAGTAAAATTGCTGAAATAATTCTTTCACCCTTGCATTAAAAAAATGTATTTATTGAACAATTGGACTCAAGAAAGAAGAATTTTTAATTTATTTCAAGTTTTCTTAGAAATTGAAATTTAAAAACTGGCTTACATACGATATTTTGTTCGGTTATATTTTGAAACGAATGTTTGGCTATTTTGCAGTTATTTTAATATCAAGGTATAAAAGTGTATTGCGTTTTAATAATAAAAGTACATCATTTATTTGTTCTTTTTAATTTGAATTCCTTATAATAATTATTAGAGATTTTAAATGATTTTATAATATTTTTGGATTTATTATTCGTTATTGCATTGGTATAGTAAGTATTGTTCATTGAAGGCGCAACTATTAGCCGACTTCTACTTCTGTTTGTATAAAATGAAGATATTTCTGATAGACTAGTTTAATAGTCACTCAACTGTGACAACACACCAAAGTATACAAATTTGTGTCTACTCGGAATAAAAATATTATCAGAAAATAGTCAGTGCAAATAATTTAATGCCAAATTGAAGTGGAAATTCTAGCAACCCCAGTGTTGCTCCTCCTTATTGAGCTTTTCTTTGTTTAATAAACCAATCAGAATGCGAAAAGGAGTTTAAGAACCATATTTTGTTTTGAAGATTTCCTTTCGTTAGCTCTCTACGTTCGATTTGATTTTGACTTAATAAACTAATTTGCCATGTTTATGTCAGTAATAAATTTTTCAACAATAAGTTTATTGGATATAAGCTGCTTTTCAAAATATAAACGTAGTAATTGCGAAATTTTAAATTTAAAAGAATATAAAATCAGCGTTTTGCTGAAAAAATTCAGTCTAGAATTTAATCCCTTAATCATAAAAGAATATCTGATTATTAAGTAACATTAAATTTTAGGGAAATAATCATATGTTATTAAATATTGAACAATCATAATAGTTTATTGGTTTTCAGAATAAAAGGAATTAACATATTTTCATTAAGAGGGCAACGAAATGTAAAATAACCATTTCAAAATAAAGGAACGAATTTTAAATGGTGAAGGGTGCAAAGCTGTGTGATCACGTAATTTGATGAAAGTTCAAAATTTCAAGAATATTGATAGTATTCAGAGGGTTTAGTCATTAAATAATAGCTAGCTGGTAATGTATCGCAATATGTGACAACCAAAACTTATCCATCAAATAAATAAGATAAAGTTTTATAAGCGAGTTTGATAAAATCTCCATTTTCTTTAGTAATATTCGATTAGCCAATTATTGTATTTATGTATTCCTCTGTAGTAATTACTTAACTCTGTCAGTAGTGTAAAATTGTCTAACCATTAACATTTGAGTAGAAGTATTCAAGTATCAAATTCAAATTTCTAGAGTTCTATGCAACATGAAAATATTTTCAGGATATCTAAATAGCAGAAATGTTAGTAAATTCCTCTAGAGTCATGACGGTCAAAGAAACTGCCTTTTACCATTTACCATTCTAAAGATGCAGGTTTTAGCTCTACTTTACCTTCTGTGTAGCGATATGAAGCTGAATTTTAAGGATTAATGTTTCCAAAAAATCGTAAGAAGTATACTCAAGCTAGTTTTTTTTAATTTCACTTTTGCGAAAAAAGCAATGTTTAGCATGATGAAACAGAAATGAAAACATAGATCAAGAAGCAATCTTTTTTTTTTTTTTTTTTTTTTTTTTTTTTTTGTTTGTTTAATTTATGAGTCCCAGTTCAAATTTATTCCACAATTTCAACATATGGCGGAAACCTGCTCTTTTAAGGTTTGAGAAAACGAGCGTTATGACAATAAAATTTAGTTAGTCTGAATAAGCATTTTAGATGATTTTACTCTTCTACGTCTTTGAAAAATACAATATGACTAGATTTGCAATGTAAGGTAGAGGGGTAACATCTTAAATAGAGAGAGCTATGTAGTTTGATGGGATAAAGGAACCATATCACAGAAATGGTTACATAATTATAATTATGTAATCATTTCTGTAATATATTACAAGGAATTGACCTGATAACTTTATTTCTTGAATTAGTTTTTAATTTTGAATAAATATTATGTCTTACGTCATTTATCTCAGTGAAAATATAATTAGAATTTTTTTAATATAGTGAAATATGCACGATGTGTAGCTACTATTCAATTTAATATATCAACCAATCCAACTCAACAACAAATGCCGTTGACTTGAAGACTATGGTCGAATAGCCCAATATCCGTGTGATAGAGTTACTTAGATAGATTCCTTTAATGATGCATCGAAATCCGAAATAAATTGTTCATTATAATTAAGATTGCACAGATTTGGTCGGTTAGATAATTTCTGCTTTCTTTCACGTCTTAAAAGCTCTTTCACTCACGTCATTTTAATCAATATATCTTTTAAATTTTGCCCTTTAAAAAATTTGTCAAAATGTCAGTTAAAGAAAACTTGGGTATGTATTTCCAGAAATATCCTGCAGTCCAAGAAATGCTCTTGTAATTTGTCTTAGTTTTGAGTTTAGGAGTTTTTAATAATCTCAACTTTACATTCCCTAGGACTTCTTGCACGCTGCCCAAGTAGATGTAAACCAAATATTTAATACAATGTTGGACAAAGAAGCATTTTGATGGTTTCATTTATTGCTTGTTTGCTATTTAAATTTCCTTCTATATTTGATTATTATGATTCATTCTCTTCCCTATTTTTTTCAGAAATAAAGTAAGGCAAACAAAGTCAAGATTTTTTCAGCAATTTCTAAAGTGAAAAGGAGCTTTTTATAATCCAAATGACATATTAATCGGTAGTGAATAATAGTATTAATCGGTAGCCCAAATAAGACTGGTAGTGAAAGTTACTTTGGTCTTTCTTAGCGGTATCCCCCCAAAACCGTTCTCTTTAAATCTAAGAGCTTTATAAGGTTGGCTTTAGAAGCTGATTCTTTATTCTACATTTGTAGTCTTTTTACATTCGGAATCTTCTGCATTTGGAAATCTAGTTTTTTCTCTATATTTGGTATCGAATAATATTCAGTACAGATAACTTCAGTGGCTTAGCGATAATAACTTATGAAGAAGGTCTAAAATCTTTCCCGTAAATTTCAACTAAAATTAGAATTAGTGGTACTATAAAATCATTTTCCAGGCACTATTTTGGGTTTTCAACTTTTTCCCGACTTCTTTTCAGAACAATCGGACGGCGTGGTGACATACGATAAAGTCTTGCACACATCGGTTTTTTCAGAATTTAAATTTATATCACGCTCGATTAAATTCGTATAGCCTGATTCATCAGAAAAACTCCATGGGAGTTTATATATGGGTTGTGTCCAGCAGTTTTGGAGCTCTTTGCCAAAGTTGCTTATAGTTCACATTGAGGAGAAAAGACACACAAACAGTTGATTGATTGGAATCGTATTATTGGATTGATTCTTACTGTTGATTTTTAATGGCTATATCTGAGACAAAGTCGCCGGATCTAGATCAGCACTCAGCAGACTGCTTTCATGAGATTACAATATGGTTAATCTCGGATCAGCAGAGACAAAGGTTCTCCCAATGATAGGTAAGCACTAAATAATGTTTTTATGACGTATTATCATTAAGTCAAAATCTGGAAGTTTTTTCATGAATTCGCATAAAGCTCGAGTTTTAATTTTGTATTTACGAACAGTTCAAAAATACGATAAAGCTCCAATTCCCAAGGATATACGGAGATCATTTTTCGGGTTATTATATAAAGGGCAATATAATAGAATATGATCAATTGTTTCAGACTCCTCATACAGACAACGATCTGTGGGGGCATGTGGAATCTGTATAGAACAGATTTAGTAGGATAGGTTTGGGTACGGACCCTAGATAACGTATCTAGTAAACGAGATTGGGAATAGAATAAGTGTTTTTTGCATATGGGTATCAAATGTGAGAAATTGGAAGCATATTTGCTATTTTTCCCACTAGTCTGTCTAGTCCTTTAAGCTGGAAAGCTTTTTTTATGTGATATCCAAAGTCTTCGGGAGATATAGATTTCAGACAGTAAGCGCTGAAAATTGCGGATTTTGCTAGAAAATCAACTATTTCATTTCCTTTGATTCCCGAATATCCCGGTATCCAAATTAATTGAATCTCTTGACAAGTTTTCACTGCTAATAAAATTTTTTCTTTTATTTGTGGGATAATAACAGGAGATGTTTGATTGCAAGTAGATTAGGATTTTAGACATGAATATGAATCTGTGAAGATTATATATCTTTCTGCCTACAAAGATTTTACAGATTAGATGTACACAGATTTTAGATACAGCAGTAAGCAAAGCCATTACCTCTGCAATAAATAGTGAGTTTAGAGAATTTATTTTACCTGATATCGATATATTGGTTTTAGAATTGAAAATTGTAATTCCCAAGTTTAAACTCTGTTTTGAAGTGTTGGTGAAAATTTTGGTTGAGTTCTGCCAAATAGAATTATTATATTCATTAAAATTATTACAAATAAAATCTTTGGGTATATTCTTCGACTGGAAAGGCAAGTCCGAGTATTTGATTGTTACGTTTACTGTGGATTTTCTTCAGTTTTGTTTGGAGGAATTAAAATCGGGATTTTTAATATTTTGTCTCCTTGAATTCCTAGGTAGGAAAACCAGTCTTTTGCTGTGATTGCTAATGGTTAACCACTATTCATGTGATTGAATGATATTTTATTCCATCAAATAGCACAAGGAGGTAGTTTCCATTTGCAAATGTTTCGTGCATATACTGTTAAAGAGAGCATTTCATGCTTGATTTATAAAGGAAGAACTCCGGCTTCTTGAAGAAAAATTGGAATGAGTGTCCATTTAGGAAGACCTGTAGCAATTCTCATAACGACGTGATATGGAGTTTCTAGGATTCTTCGGTCTGATTTACTGGCAGTGATAAATACATGACATCCATAATCCAATTCACTGACAATATAAGACTGGGCTATCTTTATTAGGTGAAATGTTCGTGCACCCCACCTATTGCTTGCAATTGTTTTTAGAGCATTTAGATTCTTTAGAATGGCTTTTCTTTTTTGGATGAAATGATACCGGAAAGTCAAGTTAAGTGAAAAATAATATACCTAAAATTCGTGCATGCTGGTTCCATCGAATATGTGGCTGATTAATATATAAATTTAATTTAGACTGTTTCTTCCTAATCGAGAAGTTAATGACTGAGCATTTTTGAGAATCCACCATGAATTTCCATTGTTGGCACCTCTCCTGTAGTTTAATAAGAGCATTTGTCAGTTTGATTTCCAATTCTCCTTGGTTTGTCGATTATTTACCATCGGGAAATATTTCATAAATGCCTGTCATAAATATGGTAAAAAAGAAAGGAGATAAAATACAATTCCTTGAGGGACACCCCTATAAGAGGACATTTGGTCTGATACCTCAACCCTCCATTTAACTTGGAAACTTCGATTTATGATGAAATTATGAATCCATTATCTTTAATATTGGCATTTAATAGTTTTAAAAATAAACTATCTTGCCGTTTTAAATCATAAGATTTTGCAATATCTACAGTAACACACACAATAAACTTTTTGGAGTATCGATCAGATATAATTAAATGATGGATAATTTGCTGTCGTACCCTCTGTTTAGCAAAAATCCATGATGATTCACATTGAGGATCTGTAATGAATAACATAGGTTGGTAAACCGCTTTATAATCATGCGCTCAACAGTTTTACAAAGAACGCTAGTAAGAGAAATAGGTCGGTAGGATTTGACGTCATCAGAGCTTTTCTCTAGTTTTACAATGGGAATAATAGATTTTTCCATATTTCTGGAACTATATTCCTGTTATTCATGATTTATTTATAATATTTAGGAGACAGTTAAGGTTATTGTGGTTATACCTTGAAGTATCTTTGCCGAGATTTTGTCCGGACCAGCTGATGTGATTTTACATTGGGTAATTGTCTTCTGTAGTTCTGTCGATGAAAAGGTTGATTGTATGAATACTTGAAGTCTGCTAAAATCTAGTGGCATTCTTTTAGAACTAGAATATGTAGAGTAATAGTTTGCAAAGAAATTTTCTTGAGTGATAGCATCAGTTATTGCTCTGGAACCTTCCATTATATATAGATATGAATCTAGGCATATGGATACTCAATTTTAGACTTTTTAGAATACGATAAATATCTTTGGACTGTGTCTGGCATATGACCCAGTTTTTTTCCCAGAAACAGCGAGACATGAATAATATGTAGGAGTGGAGTTCGCTTGCGATCTGTTTATATTGTATCGCGTTCATGTTACAAGACCTTTTGGCTATACGACAGTCTTCTTTTTTGTTCTAATAGATAATTACATTTTGAATTCCACCAAGAAGGGTAGGATTTATACGGGAACTTTTGCAATTTTCAAATTT
Organism: Latrodectus elegans; assembly: GCA_030067965.1. Classification (NCBI taxonomy): domain Eukaryota; kingdom Metazoa; phylum Arthropoda; class Arachnida; order Araneae; family Theridiidae; genus Latrodectus; species Latrodectus elegans. Next base: position 100,192,126 of record CM057816.1, on the reverse strand, counting down.
TAGTTAAATTTTTTTGACAGATATCGCTGCATTAGTTAATAGTTTCTAATTTGCTATTTAACTGTTGGTTAAATGAAGTAAAAAAGTCAGTCCACAGAATCCGCGCTCGCCATAGTGGCTTTTTTACCACTGATAGAAATAATAGTTTTCATAAGTACATGATAGCTACCAAACGAATCTGGATGCATATTGATAACGCACAAATGAAAAATATCTGATGAGACTATGCAGTAATCAATAAAAGAGAAGGATTGTGATGTTGACCAAAATGCGTTGGAACCTTAGTATTAACGAGGCAAAAATGACTTTCTTGTATCCAATCAGAAAACTCAAGACTTTGGGGAGATTTGGAGAGACTTCCGAAATCAGTATGTTGAATGATGAAATCTCCAAGAATAATAAAAAGTGACTTGATCTCTTGGATTATACTGTTTAACCAAACACTTGAAAATTTTCCAAAGGGGGGGGGGCGTATACATTTGTTGTGAAAAGAGTAAAAGAAAAAAGTTCAACTTTTACTACCAAAAGCTCCCAACCTTTATCTGAAAGACGAGTTGGGTTGTAGATTTGAGTTGGATATCATTCATCCATGTCAGTTAGGAGACCTCCTCGACCACTGTTTTCGTCGGACCGAAATATAGTTTTATTGATTAAAAAGAAAGGGCCCTGTTTTTTCAGAAATGTTTCTTGAATAGCAATAACGCTTGTTGAAGCAAAATAAGAGAACTTAAAATATGTGGACGCTTGTTAGAAATACTTCTAACATTCCAAGATGGAACAGAAAACTTACTATACATGAAGATATAGGAAAATGAGATAAAAAAAACTAACAGAAAATTTAAAAGCGACTCAAAGTAGTATCTGTTTATTTATGCTATGCAGGAATATTAGGGCACTCCTCCATGGCTAAGCACTCACTTATTGATTGACTGAATTCAGAGGTTAATCCAAAATTAAAGTCCTTGAATTTTTCTGAGATAAATTAGTATTTGATCCATTTTTATTTTGGGAAGATTTTAGTCCAGAACTTTTTCGAGTAGACTTTCGTTTAGATGATTCAGGCTGTTCCTGTGCTTTTAGTACAAATGTTTCAATTGTGCTATTTAATAACAAGAACATTTTTGTCATCATTTCATCCCATTTAGTTTGTAGAGCTAGTTATTTTTAAATCAAAGTATCCTGTAATTTAGTTCGCAAGGAAAAAGTTGTGTACACTAAATGTTGTGCCCCCCAATTTGGTCCAGATTCTTAACAAAAAAACATGCGGACTCCATTGTTTGGTAAAATATCTCCTTTGGACTACTCAGGAAATGCTGTGCTGAACTAGGTATGAATAATTCTTAAAAGTTAGTAGATACTATAACAGTTAAATAGTTTATTAACAATTAGTTATAATTTCTCTAAATAAACATTGCTCTGATATACATATATATTGGCTAGCATTTAGCTAATTTTATATATATATGTATATTCTAAATTTTATATGTTTTTTTATTCCTATGGCATACCTTGGAGTATATATTTTTATTTCAGCATAACTTTAAATAGATTCAAATTTCAACTTAGCATATATTTATGGCACTAGCATATGAATATATTAATTATCATATTAAAACTTATTTCCGGCTTTGTATAAATGTAATTCTTGGGTTGGGTCGCAATATATTAAATTATGGCAAAATATTTTACGAATAATCTTAACATTTATAATCCTATGAGAACATATCACATATCAATAGTAAAACTAAAATACTGAAACGAATAGTATTCAGAACATTAAGCCCATATTACATAAGAGTTGCTTCTATTTCAGTAGGAGTAACTCTCAAAGATCTAACATTACATGGCGTCACAAACTGAACAGCAGCAATTTTCACTCAATGTCTAAAAATACTTCTATTTTTTTTAAAGCTGTGCAGTTGAAATTGAAACATTTTGCTTTGCTTTTGCCAATTTTCATGTCAAATGAAAGTTATTGGCCTTTTAAGTTGCTGAAAATCCACAACTTTTTTTGTGCAGGTATCAGTAACTCAGGCAATTTATATTGCCAATGATTTGAAAAACGTATCAAGTTTTGCTTTTATTTAGCAAAGGATCATACATTCGGTTATGCATAATGATGTAATCTCTTCTTATCGATCGTGCCGCCATTTACTGATAATATTAAGAGCTAATACTCAAATTTGTTTTTGGATAATTTTATTAAAAGTACTACTTTCGTTAGAAAATTTCTAACCAAAGATAAATGCTTCAAGGTTTAAGTAAAAATTCCAAAGGAGCTTTAAAGTAATTTAATTCCAGTAGCTGTATGAACCCTTTACAAAATCTAAAATAATAAATTCTTTTTCAATATAAATTTAGTGGTTTACAAGGTTCCACTTTTTACAGACTTAATGTTATTTTCATAATTGTGTTAAGTAATTCAAGTTTATTAAGTAAAAACCAAAATAGACAAATGACATCAAAAGATTACATGCAAAAAATTTTCTCTTAAGGCATGAAAAATCAATAATTTATATTGAATGTGTTCATAGTTACAAGTCCAATATCTAATAAATTTCAATGAGCAGAGTTAAATTCTGTATTAAATTTCCAAAACAAGGGTACCTTTATATACAAAGCAATATAAATTAAGTATTCACAAAATTTTAATTCATTTTATATAAAACGTTTTATTTTTTAATATAATACAACTTAACAATAAACTGCAAATGAATTAAAAATAAAGCAGTAAATTGAGTAATTTTCCTTTTAAAGGATTAAAAATTTGAAATAATTTTACAATAGTCAAGTACATATTGCTAACAAATTGACTTCTTTAAGCAATGAGAAGTATATAGTAAAATATTTTAAATAATTTGTTCCACTTTGTCATGTAGAATCACCTTCTGTTATTCTTGATTAAATCTAGAGCCAACAAATATTTAAAACGTCTTATTTTTCAATTCCCATTTCTTTTTATTTAATTGGAATGACTGGTGATATTCTCACTTGATGTATACATGTTTATATGCAGCTTTGAAAGAAAAATGCAAAGCACAATGATTTTAACTGCTTAGATAAAATTCTATTTGTTCTTAATAGTTTCACAAGATATTAAGTAACATTATTTTCCAAGAATTGACTGCCAAGTTTTATCACTGAACTTGTTAAGACAAATTTTGATGGAAAAAAATATTTGCTTCTAAAGTGGTAAAAACAAGAGTACAACAGTACCTTTTTAAAGGAATAATTTACAGAATGCACATATGTACATGTGATCCACAATCGTCTTTTATATTGCTATTATACATTGCCTATGACGCATAACATGGTATAGATATTGGCCTTCCATCCAGAAGGGTGGGGTTCAATTCCCAATGCCACCAAAGACCCACCGAGTACAGGCAACATACGTGCTTGTTAAATCCGTGCAATCAAAAGCCCTGTGGTTTGTCATTGAGCAGTTACCAGAAGTCTAGAGTGGAATGGTCTGAAAAAAATTCACTCTCCCTTCAGATCCATGTCAAAACTGAGGGAATGGGTCCTCTGGTGGTGCCATCTATCGTAGGATTTAAAAAAAAAAGAAAAAAAAAGCAAAGATGTATTTTCAACTTCGGGGTGCACTGATTAAAACGAAAGACGCTCCCTATTGACTTAAATTCGCATCTCATGTTAGATTTTCTGATGGCACAAAGGAAAATTTTACTATGCAATATTAAAAAGTACAGATTTTAACAGATGAATACTGTAGAAATTTTATTTTTTATGAATGTAAATATTTAATTTTAAATAAGTTAAAAGAATAAACAAGACATTTCATTTACATTTTTAATGGAAACAAACTCTTACAGTTCACATTTTAAAATTTAGCATTAGGCCTAATTGTTGTAAAGCGTGGCTTGTGGAACTTGCGATTGATCCTTGATGGTAAGGGGAACCTAATCTTGCTATCCTAAAAATACAAATGATTATGTCAAAATAAGTAAAACTATTTTACTAACATTAAATATAAAAGATAAAAAAATCAACATTTAACACTCAAACTCATACATTTTATACCAAAAAAATTTTTTTACATAAAAAAGTTTCCATATTTTTTTATCTACTTTTTAATATTAGTAAGTAACAAGAGTAATAAGATAACCAAACATATAATAGAAAAATTTATATAACAAAATTCAGAGTTTTGAAGCTTTATTTTAGATTAATTATTAAATCTGTGAAAATAAACTTACATGAAACTGCTTAATATGAGGTCGACGACATTTAGCAGCAGGAATTTCTTGGACTTTCATGATTTGAATTGAATCAGCTCGTGCACGATGCTTAGCACCCATATCCCTATCTGTAAAAACAAATTATATTAAATAAAAAAATAAAATGAATTTAAAAAACAAAGTATATTTTTAAAATTTAAATAGTATTACTGGATTCTTTACATTAATATAGATTAAATTTGCACAAAACATTACTTTAAGGGTCATTAATTTATAATTGTTGCCTTGAAAACAGATACACAGCTTAATGGTTGTCAATTTAATACTAAGAATAGGTTTAAATTTGCCTATAAAATGTATTTCTTCTGCATATTAGAATATTTAACAGAACATAACCAAACACAATATCCATGAGGGCAGAAATGAATAATTAGAAAGAATTCATAAAGTTAAAATTTGATTTTTTTTTTCATCAAACAATTCTAAAAATAATTTTTTTTAATTTTATATACTTTTTTTTATTTATAATGACAAAAAAAATTTGTTATTACTCTTAATCAAAAAATCATTTTGCATTAAAATAATTCTTTAATGATTTATGTGACTTTCAATCATAGTTCAACACACAACAGAAAATGAACAAGAATATTTTGCACTGCACCTTGAGTGCAAAATATCAATTGTTATACTTAAAAATAATTCAGTAAATGTAAAACATATCAATAAATCATTGATAAACTCTCTCAATTTTCTTCAATTGAAATAAATATTTTACTTTCCCTAAATATATAACTTTCAGGGACTCTAGTCTTATTTTGCATAAAAAAAGGGAAAATCAACATTAGGATTTTAATTAACATTTAATTTAAACTGGACTCTAAATATAATACAAACATGAACTAAGTGAGATTTGAAAGAAAGGAGTTATTGACAAACATCTAGTTTTTAATCAAATATAATAAGAATACTAATGTTATTGCATTTGTATGATGTTAACTTTTGATTAATGACATCACATGATTATATACAGGCACAAAACTTGTTTTTGTTTCATTAGAGTGTAAATGATTTAAATAAACAATTTAATGTTTTGAATTTTATTCAATATTAGTTTACAGTGAATAAACTTAGAAGTTTATAAAATACAATTATTTTCGTCATTTTGAATTATCATTTTCCTTATGAAATATATTTGACTAAATAATCATGAGAATATCGTGGCATATTGGTGCTGATGATTCTGCAAGCAATGAAGTTAAGTTTTTACTTATTTTATGTATTTAATTAATATGGCTGTCATACATTTTATATTATACATTAAGAGTATTGTTTATAAATATCTCTTTTAGTATGGGATAATGTTTATTAATTTGAAAGTAATTTTTCTAATAATGTTCATGTTTTAGATTTATTTTTATTGCACATATTAAATTGAGAGTAGATTGAAATACTGTGATTTATTTCAGAAGGGCACCAATTAGAGTTTTAATAAAAATGCACTTTGTGTTTACATTAGAAATTTAACTTTATTGCCCAATGGATTCAATTGAAGCAATCAGAATTTGCTACATAGTGAGGACTATTCCAGTAAACAGAGGACTTTTTTCACTTTTATTAAACATAAACATAAAAAAGCAAGAAATATCTTTAGCTTTTATGCATTTTTTGTTAAAATAGCAAAACTTGACATACATCTTATGTCTAAATCAAATTATTTGGGATTAAAACTGTTATAAAATCAAATACTCCAATGCTACAAGTTTAGAATGATTTTGAAAGAACAAAGTTAACAAGAGGCAAAATGTGTTAACAAAGTGTATAAGAGGCATATTACATAAAATAAACCCCTAAAGTCAATGTGTATTTCTATAGCACTAATCAGTTCAAATTTATTTATAATATTTAAATTTGTTGTAATAGTGCAATAATTAGAAATTACTCATTAAAACAAAATACAACATTCACAATTTTAAATAAAATTTCATAAGTCTATTAATAACTTGGAATAAAATAATTAGAACATAATTCTATTGATCTCAGAATTTATAATGATATTTTAAATTGAGTAAATGAAACAGCCTTTATTTTTAAGTTCTGTTTGTCATTTTAGACACAAGAGAACTAACCTGATAAGGAAACTAGTTTAAAATAGATTCCAAGCCACTACAGCATCCACACCTAAGTAGGTTATCAACTAAACTGGTGAACTAATGACCGAGAGGTCAGGCGACTGTTTATATCAAGATTAATTTCAAATTTTCAATTCCTGATCAAATGATTTTATATTTTAAAAACATCTTATTCTAGAATAAAGTGATCCACTGAAGAACATGCCAACATCCCAAATTACTTTCCTTTTATATTTAAATAATTTTTTTAAAACTGTCAACAGTGTTTATTGTAACTAGAAGGAATATATTTTTCTATCAACACAATTTATTAAGATTTAATGAAACATACTTTTAAATTAAGAAAACTAATATAAGTTAGTTTGTCAAATGATCAGAAGTATTTAATTTTCCTCAATCATTAGGAAACAAATGGTAACTTCCTTTCTGGAAATTAAAAACAATTTTAAAAAATTAATCTGAAAAGTCTACAATGTTAGACAAAAATCTTTCACTTTTTCTGTTTTAGTTAATACACTGTTTAATCCTTTAATTTTGTTTACTTTAAAAACTGAATTCAAAACCAACTTAACTAGTTTGCTTCTAAAATTGATTAAATTCTAGATTGATAGGAATCATTCTCTTTAATTTTAACAGTTAACATATGGAATTTCACTTATGATTTGCACTTCAAAAAATTAGTATAAGTATAAAAAGTACACCAAAATTTAGATTAGCAATTGAACACAATAAAATCAGATTATACATTTATAACAATTTCTAAAAATTGAAATGTTCGTATGCCTGTAATAAGTTAATATACTTCCAATATTTTTATGAAATTTTTAGATTCTTCATCAGGATTTGCATAGTAAAAATACTTTAAATCCAAATAATTTTCAGAAAAAAATCCTGATTATTCCTCTTACCAGAGTTTACATGTGGAAGAAAATATTTTCATATGTACAACTAACAGTGATAACTTTTGCTTAAACTCTTTACAAAATAATTTTTGAGCATTTGTTGAAATTTGATTCACTTATATTAGAATGTGTCTAAAAAGGCTACAAACTTCTTTATTTTATGCACATCTTCACAATGAAATGACAAGAAATTTTTTCTAACACTGCAAATTCAACATTTTCCTACAATGCATTTTTTCCAACATTTTAAATGCAAAACAATTTTTCAAATCAGTTGGCAATTCATACATAATTGGGCAAATGTTTTAATTTGAAATATTTTTGATTTGGCTGAAGACAATGTCAGTATGAACAATAAACAGTCTCAAAATGGCCTACCGCATCAGAAAGCGTTTATATGAGGAGTTGTTTTATGATGAAAAATGATTGAGAATATGCACTTATTTGTTTTGTCTTCCAGTAACCCGTGAAACATTTAATTTGAATTTTGCTTTTATTTGATTATAGTTTAAGCTTTTGAAGTGGTTTATTTAATGTTTATATTTTGGAAGTTTCTTGCAGAGTAATATATGACTGAGCAATCATTCAAAGAACACCACAGTAGTTTTGGGAAACAAAAAAATCTTTTGTCCTACCAGTGACAATGATTACATGAAATTTATTTTACATTACATATTAATTATATACAAATATTTTATATTTAGATTTAATCAGTATAACATTAATTAGAAAGCCTAGTTTTTGTAAAAAAGTTTACCATGCAGATTTATTTTTATTGCCTGTTTTAAATAGGCCGATGATTGCACTAGTTAATTAAATAGTTTTATTTATATCAGGGGTAGGAATACAGAAATTTTTTTTTCAGGACACTATTTTCAAGAAATATCAGGACATTTTTCAATAATTAAACAAAACCAATGTTACTCTTACATATTAATTTCTGTTTTATGCATAAAACACATTTTAGAAAGGAATAAACTATTTAATAAATTCTGAGTTTCTTAATTTTTAATACAATATGAAACATGATACAGAAATTTAATACTGAACATTTTTTGAAAATTAATGTTACATGATAAATGCTTTAAAATAACAGTTAATGTACAATTGAATAATGTTCATTTTGAACTGGATGCATTAGCATTTAATTCCGATAATTTAATACTGCACTTTTTTAACTTATCATTCACAAATGCAATCTCTGCATTAGCAGCAGACAGCATCATTTGTCCAACTTTCACATCACTCATATTATCATCACTGATAGCACATACTATTTTTTTAGTTGCATCATCCACAAGTTTTGAGCTAATTTTTTCTAATAGGTGCGATTCTTTAAATGTTTTTTCACAAGTAGCTTCTACATCTTCCTCATCCTTTCTTTTCTAATTGTGTTACATCTTTTGATTTTTCCATATGATACATAATGCATCATTTCTTTGGTATATGGAATGGAGGAAACAGAATTGCCATGCATTCTAATAACATGACAAATCCGTAAACTTTGAACTGTTAATTCCAATAAAGAAGCTCTTTCTTTTGCCACAACAGAATTGTTAGTTGAAAAACCTCTTTCTGGTTGGGAATTTACATTTAATAATGACAGACATGCTTTAACCACTCTGGAAAGAGTAGGATATTTTATATAACCACCAGCATCTTTTATATTGAAAACCGCATTCCAATATTTGCAGATATTTTGATCATTATCATAATCATTCACAATCAAAGTCACATCTTCACACACGTAAAGAATCCATTCTTCATTCACCTTATCAAAAACTGAAGAAGTTTTATTCGCATGAGTAGACTCTTTTTTCTATTATAAGGAGACAAATACTGGTGATCTTTGAGTAAAGGATTTGTTATAGGAAGTTTTTGAAGCAAATGCTTTGAAGCTGCTATGTAGCAGCTTCTGACACTTTTTGTGGCAACTTTACTCCATTTTTTTCAAAAATTTCTTCTGGGTTAAAAAATTTAAACATAATACTGCAAACAAGTTCATTTAACTTACTGTACATCAACTGTACTAAAGGTTTCGACTTTTTGCATTTGAAGTAAATATGGTTCAAAAGTTTTATAATCTGAAGATGACTATCAGAAAGAGGAGATTTAGACTCTTTAGGTACATGAACAATGATATATTCCTTTAGAACATCATATTTCTCAACAATTCTCTCACAAACTGGGCCCAAAGTTAACCAATGGCTCTCAACATGACGAAGGAAACTATGTCTAGATAAAGTTTCTTCCAGTATTTTTAACTTTAATGAATGAAAATCTTTCCTTCTTGCAGGAGATAGTTTGAAAAATTGGTAAATATCTATAGCAAATCCATCAATATTATTTATCAATTTTATCAATACCTTTACATAGTGCTCCATGGATTATGAGTAAGTAACATGTACCCAAATCAATTAATACTGGTAAACTTTGCTTACTCAGTTCACTATTTGCTTTAAAACAGTTAAATTAACTCTTGGTCCATCCATTGACAACTGCATTAATTTTTCTAAATTCAAACCATTATTTTGAATAAAACTTAATAAAATTTTTACAATTTTATTGGCTTCAGCATACCCTAAAAATTTGATTTGAGATAACAAATGACATTTTTACCTTGTTTATCAAACCAATACGAGATGTAAATATCCAACCGTTTCTTTATTTGATTTGTAACAGATTCAATGAAAAGTAAAACAAAATATGAAGTTCTGATATCCTGAAATAAAAGAGTTTTGAAATATGGACCTAATCCAAAATTAATCATATAACTAACTTTTTTGTCAGATAATTTGAGATTTTTTGCTATGGAGGAATCATCAAAAATTTCTCCGTAAATGTTAGCTAAATCATTCAAAGATGAAAAAGAATAATTATTTTTATTGCCACCAAAACTAAAATGGTTTCAGCTTTAATGGTTTTCTCTGATGTCGTTTTGGGAAGCCATGATTTGTTATTCATTACTGCAGTCGATGTCGAGGATTCAGGAGAAGTTGATGACTTGATAGTAAAGTGTTTGATTCTTGTAACAGTTCACAGCTTTTTATGTTTCAATCCATTTGTATGAGCAAGCACTTGTCTAAAACCCATATTTGAAACACTGAATTTGCTTTTGCATACAAAGTACTCAGCAGAATGAACATCGTCAACATTTCGGCAACAGGTCTTCATTAGGCACCTATTCCCATCTCACAGTTCCAACCATTTGTAGGAATATTTCGTTTTACTTTGCATTTTTTTGAAGAAAATTGTTTTCAAAAAATAAAATTCTGAGTTTGCTAATAAACATTCTTAAAAAAACCCATCAAAATCTTTCAAAATGGTGCAATAAGCATTCCAAGCATGCACATAAACATAGGAGAATAATTCTCACAATTTCGCCATCATTGTAAATAGTTGTGCACTACTAAAGCCAGAATCTTAATAAAGGCAGAAAATAGAATTTAGGTAAACCCAAACCTAAATTTTTTTGATGTCAAACATTTGTGAGCAATGGCTGAAAACTAGGACGAGACAAATGTATGGCAACCATATTTCCGGTTAGAGAGAGAACAAAAAAAGGGGAAATTTTTCTTTTTTTTTTTTCCTGCATAGAGAGCAGTTGAAAGAAAAAATATATTCCCCTGAATCAAAAATTTACTACTGAAAAATATAACATTATTAATTAAAATTAAACTTTCAAAAGAATGTAATAAAAAAGTAAGAAATTCCAGGATTTATTTTGAAAAATAAGGATATTTCAGGACGTTTTTTTAAAAAATCAGGAATCAGACAACTCTGAGCCCTGTTATATTGAAGCCTTATTTAGTAATAGCTATACACTAAAAATATTTTCAAGGCAAAACAATTTTTAAACATTTGTGGAAGTTTGATTCACTTATATTAGAATGTATCTAAAAAAGGCGACAAACTTCTTTACTTTATGCACATCTTCACAATGACAAGAAATTTTTCCAACATTGCAGTTTATGTGCAAAACATTTTAAAACAAACAAGATCGGTTGTTAATTCACGCAGAATTTATTAAATATTTTTACCTGGAATACTCTTGGTTTGGTAAAGACAATATGCCAATATGAGAAATGAATTTTGCTAAAATGGCTTACAGCATAGGAAAGAGTTTGTATGACATGTTTCATTTTATAATGTAACATGATTATGTACATGCATAAATTTGTTTTTATTTAATTACAAATAAGATTTCAAATCAGATGGATTATTGTTTATATTTTAAAACGCTTTTGACAATTATTTTGCAGCAATTTTTAATAAAAATTTATAAATTGATAATTATTTAGATTATATAGATGCAGATTATATATGAACATTCAAAGAATACCATGGTATAATTTTTGGAAGCCACAAAACCAGCCTTTTGTCTGACCAGAGCTAATGATTCTACAAGCAATGTTTACATGAGAAATTTTATTTTATGTATTTAATTAATATTGCTGTTGTATCCAATAATTTGTTATATACTAATGTACATTATATATAAATACTTCGTAAAATTTGTATTTAGATTTATTCAGTATGGTAACTTTGATTATTCAGAAAGTCTAGTTTTTTGTAAGAATATTTACATTATAGTTTAACGCCAGTTTCAAATTGGGGCTAGTTAATTAAATAGCTTTTTAAATTAACTAATCATTCAAATAGCTTTGCTTATAAGATTTCATTGTAGTAAAGATTAATGAAGCCTTACTCTGTAATATCTATACACTAAAATAAAAATATTTTCTTGGCAAAAGCTGAAAGAAATTTTAAAAGTTTGTTAAAGTTTGATTCACTTATATTAGAACATATCTAAAAAAGACGACAAACTCCTTTACTTTATGCACATCTTCACAATGACAAGAAATTTTTCCAACATTGCAGTTTATGTGCAAAAATTTCCTAATTAAGTAAAAAATTGGCTTGATTTTTTGTTGTGGTTTTCGGGTAAACATTTTCAAAAGATGACAATTTGGTATCAAATCAGATTATGAAAAATTAATCTATTGAATAGTTTTGATTACGCATTTCTTTTCAGTAATTTAAGACCAATAAGTGAAATTTCATTCCTAATAAATCTATGTTAAAATTTCTGGGTATGAGTTCAGTATCCCCATATACGATTTCTCGCCAAATCTGGCGCCCTTTGTTTTGATTGTAGTGTTGCCAAATTCAGTTTTTGTTACTATTCTTTTTTTTGCTGCCAGTATTCGTTTTTCTCATGTTTTACACAATTTTTATTTATATATATGTATTTTTTTCAGTGGCAACAGCTATTTAAGTTTGTCTTCAAGTTTCCTTGTTCTACATTTCTACCGCAATTGGAAGCCATTTGTCTCCTGTTTGCTTTTGGTGCAGTTAGATTTTTCCCTTAGTTGATGCTGTTGCCAACATCCAATCATAGTAAATTTTTCTTTTTTACAATTTATTTTACATTATTTTTTATTTGATTTATTTATTATACATATTTTTATTGTATTCATGTTTCATCTTTATTTACTTAAAAAATGTATATATTTAAACAATATTTTTTGCATGCTTATTTTAAAATTTATTATTTATCTTACTGAAATGTGACTCATGACAACGAACAAAATGTCGAAATAAGTATACTAATCGGTATATCAGCTTAACTTCATATCAAATAAGTGCACCATTTATATTTATTTCCCCTTTTAAAATTTCTAAAATGCTTATTTTTTGATTGAGCTTCGGGAAATTTCCTGAGTTAATAAACTTGCACTTCGCTTGGCAATGAAAAAAATTTGACGCATTTGCCAACATATGGGGATACTGAACTAGTTCCAATTTCTAAAGCAAACACTTTTTCTAAAAATACCAAGATTTTTTTTGTAAGTTTGGGGGGAATTAAAATACTCCACAGAAGTGCAACATTATTTAATAACAATCAATTAACATGCAATAATTTTTAAAATGTAATCACAGCGTATAAGAGGTATATTATATATAATATACCACCAAAATCCATGTTATTTTTTTAGCACTAATTTAAAAAGAGCTATTTAAGAATAAATAGCTTTTAATATCAGTGCAACAAGACAATTTTAACTTTACTAGAATCATTTATAAGCTTATAAATTATTCAAATATGATGCAATCTTTTTAGATATCTTATGTTAAAAATTTAAGCATATATTGATTATAAACACTTACAGCACTGTGTTACAGCTGAGGCTACGGTCATATCTCTATATTCCCTGTACATATTATGCGTACCAGTACGAGAGTTGTACCTCAACCAAACTCCAAAGTTCTTCACTTTAGTAGGGGTTTTGTCATACACCTAATAAAAATTTTCCCAAATTAATGACCAAATAAGTTAAAATTTTCAATTTTAATTAGAAATATGAGAAATTCTCATTTACTTCGGATATCGAAACAATTTCACCATGTGACTTCTTCAATTTCTTTAATTTTCGAGTGAAATACCAAAATCTTGATTTAGCAGTTACTTTGTCCGGTGCAAATATTCTCATACGATACAAAGGTGGCACCTTTTCTTTTTCAGAAGGCAACCTTCTGCCAATTATCTTGAATTCTCTCAGCTGAAACAAGTTTTTAATTTAGAAAAGTAAATAAACATAGCATCTATTTCATTATTCAAGTACAAATGTTACCTGCATTTCTTGCTATAATCCCGCAAGCATTAAAGAAACAATATAATTAGACTGATAAAATTTAAAACATTGATGTAACATTATTAAAGACTCTTATCAAACGTTAATAAATTAACTTGATAAAATCTAAATTTAATAACTTTTAAAACTTATAACTAAACATGTAGTAAAATATAGAAAACTTTATACAAGTGATAATTTCAAAGAGTATGAACCTAATTCGGAAAGCACAATGATGCAGTGAAAGTAAATTATTTTTACAGAGTTAATTTAAATTTCGGAATAATAAGTAAAAACAATGTGAATACAAAATATATATATATATATATACACGACAAAATAAAATCGTTATTCTTATCATATAAGTAAAAGAAATAAAGAGCCAAATATATAAATCAGTGAACTTCCACATGGCTAGGCTTAATTAAATTAGCTACTTTGCTTTCGAACTCATTATTTACTTCGTTAGGTTAGAATGAGATTGAAAAATAAAATCGTACTAAATTTTTTTAACATACCTGACCTTTAACCTTCATTTTTAATTGATAGTTATTAATAAACTATTATTAGAAGTGAAGAACGGTACGCCACGATGGAAGCAAATACGAGATAGATTTCAGCTACGGTTACAAGGGAAATCAATGAATCTTAGGAACTAAATTATTGTTGCCAAATTAAAAGTTTAAAGAATATGACAAGAAAAATGTCATGTAAAATTAATTGAAAGATAAATTTTTATAGAAACAATATCAAAATTTAGATTCTTATAATCTTGGCTTACTTAAATAAATAACTTGCATTTCTTATACTCAAAAATATAATTTCAATTGAAAATAGAATGATGAGTGGCATTTTTATTTCTTTAATGCTAATTTTATTTCAGACAAAAACCTATTTATATCAGAAAAATGCATTGCTTTGAAAAACAAAAAAGATTTGAATTTCGTCTGTAAATCTGATTTTAAACGTCTTAAGGCCTCCACCGACATTAAGTGCAAAAGTTAAAATAAACCGCAGTCAAATTCAGACACTTTTCGACATACAATCCGGGAGTGATGGCTGCGGCCCACCTTGGATACTAAATCTGAAGTTAAAAAAATGGTCTTTTAATAAAAACAATGTGTAAGATAAAAAAAAAACTTTATATTCTGAGGTCGCAACAAATCGTGAGTGCACAATATAATGCAGTAATGTTTTAAAGTTATCACATAGATTCTCAGTAACAAGAGAAGGATCTATAGCAGGAATGGCGAGAAAAAATTTTAGACACTTGGGTCAAATTTTGTGTTCACACTTTTTTATTACTAGCTAATACCCATATGTGCTAGAGTTAAGTTTAGAAATTTACAACTTATTTTTTTTAATTAAATCACTTCAAAATTCAGTTGGCTTAAAAAGGAAAAATGTGGTTTGACGATTCAAAAACTTTTAGTGGGGTTAAAAATTCTTGTTTTTTGGTGCACAAATGGCAATAAGCGTTTAAATAAACAAGGGGTAGTAAAATTATGTATAATATACATAGACACATTAGGAAATGAAATATTATTTTTTAATGTGTGTGTGTGTGTTGTACTGAGCATCGGGGTTCGTGTCGATTGAGAGTTGAATAAAACAGTTCCTCAATGAACAGAAGACTTTTATTCGTAAAAACTCCACTAGATATACCAGCTGTATACAGCTACAATTCGTAAGTAACAGCTTCCAGTCCTGGCTTTGACAAAATATCCAACATTATGATCAAGCATGTGCCAGAAAATTATACTTCACATATTGCTAATATTTTCAATTCTTACCTAAATATTAATTCTTTTCCGGATATTTGGAAAAAAGCTGAAATTATCTTATTCCCTAAACCTGCTAAAGACCCTATAAATCCAGAAATTCACCGGCCTATTATCCTATTACCATCATTATCAAAAATATTCGAGAGAATAATCTACAATAGACTAAAACCATACTTACATCTTCTTCCTGTTGAACAATATGGTTACAGACAAGAGCTTTCCACCACCAAGCAACTCATTAGAATATGCGAATTCATAGGCAAAGTTTTCCACCTCAAGGAACACTCAGCATTTTTAATGTTAGATGTGGGCAAATCCATTGACAGTGTTTGGCACCAAGGCCTTGTTTATAAATTATTGCAACTTGGAATAGTTCATAATATTGTTTACATCATCAACAGCTACCTTTCCAATAGAAAATTCCATATTAAATTAAATAATCTCTTCAACTAGATCAATAAATGCAGGAGTACGACAGGGAAGCATATTAGGTCCTATTCTTTATCTATATCATACAGTAGACTTTCCAGTAAATGATGATATACATAGACTTACAGCCTTTTATGCAGATGATACTGGTATTGTTGTAAGATAAATAACCCAACTTTTTCCATATCTGATCTCCAAAATAAAATTTCTGATATTGGTGTAATGACTGGAAAGTAGCTATAAATGCATCAAAATCTAAACTAATAAGAAGAAAACTACGAAAATATAAATTCAATAATCATCTCTATACATTCAGCCAACAAATAGAGAAAGTCAATTAAGCTAAATATCTTGGATTTCTCATCAATAGCAAACTTACCTGGACTGAACATCTTAAATCTAACATCTCTTCTGCCTGGAACTCATATTTTAGAATTAAAGCTCTCATAGTACTTCAATCTAAACTAAACCTCAAGTTAAAAAGATTACTTTATATTTCCATTATGAGACCAATCATTACATATGCTTCCCCTGCCTGGGGTTCTCTATCAAATCAAGATAATCAACTTTTAAGCACTTTTCAGAATAAACTTGAAAGAAAAATTGTCAATGCTCCATATTTTATTCGTAACAAAAATATTAGAAAGGATCTTAATTTAGATGAACTTTCCCAATATATTCAAAAGCTGAATGTTAATTTCTACAAATATGCATCCAAGTACACTGCTTGACTTCAATAAAATTTTTAATGCTCATATTCTTCCTGGGGTTGCCCAAGTCAAACCTATTGCGGCCTTTTACTCATCGGACGCAATACTCTCTAAGGCCTTTGCCTAATTTTATTACTTTCAAATTTTATTTACACTTTAAGCTTTGCATTTAATTCTTACCAGTTGAGATGAATGAGTAGATGCCTTAAGGCAGGTTCTCTGTTTTAGACCAACAAAATAGAAGAAGTGAATCAGTTTTGTGAAGACAGTCAGTGAGTTAAGACGATTAGTTGTGACTGCTAGTTCTCTGTCTGAGGTATTTGAGACCTGTGATTGGAAGCTGTTACTTATTGTATCTGACGAATTGTAGTTGTATAATTGTGATTGTTACAGGTGGTATATCTAGTGAAATTTTTACGAATAAAAGTCTTGTGTTCATTAAGTGGCTGTTTTATTCAACTCTCAATCGACACGAACCTGGGAATTCTGTACATTATGTATGTATGTGTGTGAGAGTGTGTGTATGCATAGCAAAATTGACCAAGTATTTAATGAGAAATTTGCTAATGCATATTTCAGATAGTTTTTTAAATATTATGTTCATAATTGATATTCATTAGCTTTTTATGCATTTCGCAATTTTTCACACAAATATGTAAACCCAAACATTGTTAAAAGAGCATTGACTAATTTTTGATTGATATGAAATTATTTGGTAAAGAATCCTACACTTTTAATATAAAAATTTCACTTTTTACTGAGCGATGAATATTACCTGCCCTACTTTCACACAGTTTCTCCTCTATTCCAAAAATTACGTTGTCAAATATTGTTTTTCGTATTACGTACGCTGTTTCAAAATTCAACTAATCCTACTTCTAAATTATTAATACGTAGTCACATAAATTCAGTAAAATCCATTATTTCAAATTTTGTTTTGTATGGATATAAAATAAAGTCCAAACTTCTAAATTGATTGAAAATCGCTCCCCTCAAAAGATTGTTTTATTTCCTGCATAATCATTAAGCCTTTTTTTGCTTGCATTTTATTGAATTTAAACGGAGTTTGAAAATGTTTTTGTAATTGAATAAAATATTTCATGATTTTCATTTCAAATGCTTTAGTAAAGATAGCAAGTTTATCATAAATATTTTTATGTTTTCAAACAGGGTTAAAACAATTAGTCCATGCCGTTGAAATTTTCATTTGGTTCAATAAAATGCTGAGTGATATCGCATAAAAATATTAAATCATTTAACCAATGTACATTGAATAATTCATCTAAAATATTGTCTTTTTTAAGTACGAAAAGTGTTAAATTTTTTCCAATAACATTACAAAGTGATTTTGGGCTTGACCGAAACTAAACTATCTTAAAATATTGTATGTCAAATCTCTAGGTATTGGCATTCAATTTCCTATGGGAATTCTGTAAATGGTCTTTTATTAAGAACTCTTACATTTATAAAGTGAATTTTTTTTTTTAATTTTTTTTTTTTACAACTGACATTACACTGGGAAATGTTTTTATATAAACCAAATTTCGCACATAAAACTTGCTGCTGTATTATACAGATATATGTAGAATGAAACTCAAGAGAATGTGAAATATTTTGTTTAAGATACAGAATAAATCCAATGCATTTTCTTATCCTACTAAGAGCACTTTCTGTTGCTACAGAAATTCTTTTCTGAATGTAGGTGCACTTTCTGTTTCTGAAGGTTCACTATTTTCTGAAAGTCAATAGCAATTTTTTTAAGTGCATATAAAATTTTTTAAAAATATCAAGACCTGTACACTCTTTTTTCAACGTTATTAGTTTCATTAACTCTATCTCTCTCTTCTTTCATTATATTTCCAGATTCATACTAAGTAAAAACTGCTACTTGTCTACATAACCATTTACATGATTGCTCTGATCTAAAGATATTAATACATTGCTGCATAATTTAAGTCGTTATGTATTTGCAAAATTGTTTTTTAATTCTATTACTATATTGTGATCTTTAATTATATTGTGACTTATAGTTAACTCATTTATATGCTTTATAGTCAAATATTTTTCTTTAAAATCAGCAAGCAATGTAGGAGAGCATTAAAAAAAAACATTTTTCTTACAAATTCTTCTGAAAGTGTTTTCCCGTGGTGAGCAATGAAATGGGCAACTTGGAAACTAGCTAATCAAGGATTATTTTTTGGAACCAAAATTTTTTTTCTAAAATACTATTATGAAAGATTTTTTTTTTTTTTGTAATAAATACGCTTATCTTTCTTTGTCTGTTAATATACCGAGATTAGAATGCAGCATTTCAAAATGTCTTTTCACATCATATAAATGTGAGAAATATCTTTTTCTTTAGAAATTATACATATAACCGTTTTATTCCGTTCAATCGAACCATATCTATCAAACCATTCAGCTTGATGTGACCTAGAGCTTGCATCCTTTTTTTTATTTTAATACCCTACATAGTATTTTTCTACAGGTAAAAATATTTGTATTTAGAAAACAATAATTTAAGAAACTGCTTATTAAAATACCTAATATACATGTGAATCAATACACATTATAAATGAGTTCGTAATGGATGCCATTAAGTTCACTATAGGTACTGATTGGTACAGTCGCATCTTAAATTGCGATCTAAAAACTGCTAGATATTTGAGAAGAGAGCTGGGTGAAGAAATATAGCTTTTATTAGATTCGTTTGTGGACAAGGTAACGAACAGTAAGTAGTTTTAATCTGGCAATTCGCGCTTAAAAATATAACAAACTCTTAATTATAAGAATCTTTAATTCCACGTACGCGGTGATAAGAAAATTGGTAAGTTATCGATTCTACCTATTCTAGCTTTAGCAAAAATATTGAGAATAAAAGATACGCATATGGGGCCCATTGTCGCCTGACTAGGTGAGACAGAGAGAGGACGATACAAATGTTACGGAAGTCTCTAGAAACACAACTGAACATAAGCTTACAAAAGTGCATTTTATTTGAAGAGAGTATTTTAAATATGATTTTTTACTTTGGTTTGTTAAATTTTTTTTCAGCAAACAAAATGTGAGTAAAATTATACACTTTATTTGGTATTTAGTAAGCACTTTTATTTTAGTTAAAGTGCTACAAACGCATTTTTCTTCAACTACATAACTTTAAAAGTATGATGATTAAAGTAAAGTTTATAGATATCGTTTAAATTGCTTTTAAGTCAATGCAGTGCTTGAAAAAATACAAATGGAATGTAAATTATCCATTCGAATTATAAGATTACGTATTATAATTGCGTTTAATAAACCAGTTTAAACAAACAAATAGTTGCCTATTATTCATGGGACAGTTAATAAGCTCGTGTGGGTCAGACACTAACCCATGGGTCATAGATTAACCACAGCTGTTATAGTACATGTTCCATACAACTATAGAAAATTTTAATAAATACTAAGTAATGATGCAAACTTACAATTACACTCGATAGTTAAGGCTTCAACAAATCTAAATCTGGAAATTAGTGAGTAAAAATTTTAGAAACCTTAATTTTGAAGAAAGAAATGTTGCATGAAAAATTCTAATGGTTTTGTTTGTAAATGTTTTCACTTGTTGACCTAATTAATTATTCTGAATTTTTTTCTTAAAAACCAAAAAATGGATATGAAGAAAAATGTTAAAAATATTAATTTTCATAGTTTAATTTGATAAGATTCCAACAAGTATATTGATAGTGTTAGAATAAATCACAAATTCACTTTAAATGTTAAGAAATATAATAGGAAAATTAGTTGATTTAAGAAAATCCCTCTGTGATATTATTATGCTTTGTTGTAACCTCGCTTGATACTAATATCATCTGCTTTGCACAATTCCTAAATTTTTTTGTTGTTTGAAAGTTTTACGTGCTTTGTGTAGACCTTTCTAAGGACCCCTAACGAATTATAATCACCGAATAAAAGTTGACGAAACTCTGATACCATGTTTGAACTCTGGACTTTTTAGATCAATTAATATTTAAATGTGATTCAACTTAAAGAGCGCGCTTAAAGCTGCGTTTGAAAATTTTTTTCCAGTGGCAGATTGTAGACAGTTACAACTGCATCAGAGTCTATTAATCTATTTTTCCCTGATACCCAAGGAACCGGCCAGAAACAGCGACCTCTTAGTCGCCGAGGTGTTGTCCCGGGTGCACCACAGGGGGTGGGCCACCATCGCACCCTCACACATGCCATAGGGACCTGTTATTAGGGTAGGAATCATTCATACTTCATTCACACACAAGGAAAGGACAAAGACAGGATAGAGAGAGAGAGAGAGAGAGAAAGTACATCCATGCTTGAACCGGGATTCAAACCCAGGACCTCCCTATCCGTAGTCAGGCATGCTGACCACTAGACAAGTTGGCCAGATGCGTTTGAAATTTTTAACTATCGAAAGTGATTCAAGAAATAACGATTTTGGTTCTAAAACGTACTTACTGTTCATTGATATTAAATTTACATGATATTTTAATTTTTTATAGTAGAACCCGTTTTTTAAATATTTATAGACCAAAATTATGGTAAGTAAATTTTATGATGTATTAAATTATGGAACCCCGGTGTCTTACCCCGTTTCACTCTCCCAAGGTGCAGGTTTGATTCTCGGCATGGGAAAGGTCGTCTCAGTGTTTCATCCCTTCAATGGGTCGATAAATTGAGTATCAAGCATGCTTGGAAACTAAACACTTGAAGTTTCGTGTCAGGCAGACCAACTAATCGGGGCATATGCTTCGCACCCCAAGTCCTCTCGGTTAGGAAAACAGAAATGGGCATTTTAGGCCCTGGCCTACATGGGCTGTCATGCCCCAGAGTTTAGTTTTATATTAAATTATAAATATGAAATTAAAGAATGTCATAACAAATCTATTTTAATCAAATCCAAAATAATTTTGTGGGATCACAGTATTGTTACTTTATAGATAACTCTGTATGATTGTTGTTTCCAATTTTTGCATTTTTTATATTTATTTTTGCTGGCTACACCCTTTTTTAACAAACACGAGACAAAATAGGAGAAAACAAGAGTGTTATAAATCAAACAAAACTTATTTAAGTCAATTCGTCAAATTGATTTAAAATAAAATCAGTTCCAACTTATTTTAATTACAAAACACCACCTCGAAAAATTTCTATTGTTTTCGAAAATCTCTAATTCTGATGGCGAGTCATTGGAAGACTAGATGCAGGATAAAGTCAGATAGAAGTAGATATATGGCTGACTGTGGGTCCGTCTGTGGTTCATTGACTTTGGCAACAATTTCTAACTACGAATTCGGCATTCAGCCAAGGAGAGCTAAGCGTTATCACGAGTGGCGATGACCGATATTTGTTATTTATGTGCACGAAAAAATAGAACTGAAACTCCAGTTGAACTCAGATACTCTCTCGCTGCAAGCTCCGGAAAGTTAGTTTCCAGATTAACAATGCTTCGATGGCTTCACGAACGTGGCCTTTATGCGAAGTGACCAGTGATTTGAGTCTTTCATAGGTGGGAACGATTTCAATGGGCACGTCAACATTTCTACTGGACGCTTGATAAATGGAGGCTGTTCTCTGTACGGATGAATCCAGGTTTAACCTTGAAAACGATATCAGGCTCATTTTCGTTTGGAGAAAAAATAGAATTCGTTTTCATCCGTCAAACATCCGTGAAAGAGATTCTTTAAGCAGTGTCTGTGTTTGGGGTGGTATGTCTTTGGCTGGACGCACAGGCCACCATGTCTTTTCCCCTGGAAAAGTTAATGGCCAGATTTATAGAGAGGACATTCTGAATGCTTATTTGCGCCCTTATGCTGGGGCAATAGGTGGTGCTTTCGTGCAACAAGATGATAACGCGAGACCACACAAGGCTCACATCGGAGATGTTTATCTTGAACAGGAAACAACTAAGACCATGCTCACTATATGAGGTTTAGTAATTAATTATATTAATTAACACTGACACGTTTATGTAAATACATATATTGCTGTAATTTTTGTCTTAAATATGTAAAGTATAAATACTGTTTATATTTTATATAATATTTATTAAAATATATATATATATATATATATATATATATATATATATATATATATATATATATATATATATATATATATATATGTATATATATATATACATATAGTATTGTTGTGTGACAAAAGTGCAATAAGAAAAAAAGGGTAAAAAAGACAAGTCATTGGGATCAAAGGCATGGAGCTCTGATCTGACCAGCTCAATCACCGGATCTTAACCCAATCTAGCATGTTTGGAACGCTCTATTACGACGTGTAGGTGCTTTCAATGTAAACAGCATGATTTGTTTATCCGCTTTTTCTCAGATGTTTGCAAACTACATGCAGATTTTTACTTTCTATACTTTACTAGCAGGTCTTCTGATTTATTGAATTAATCTGAGATAACGTTAATCTGGGCTGTTAATGAAAGACTAAGACACTGCCAGTATGGCTATAAAGTTATATGTTACTTTTTCAATGTCTCAGGGCCATGTACAGGGAAGCATATGCTAGTACAACAGCAATTCTTTCGGTGCAAATGAATATCTATTGAGAAAAAGTTGGGTTCACTATCATACTAGTATTGGAGCAAGATTAATTTAATTTTTGGGTATAAAATGATAACAAACTTCTCTTCCTGGAAGTAATGCTAACTTCTTTTAAAGCAAATACATTTTTTCCTGTGTTTTATGTCAAGATATTTTTTCAGTTCTATAGTCTAGCCATAGATTTCGTTTATAAATTCCATGAATTTCACTTCAAAACAAGTATACTTTTTTTCAGTGATTATGCATAAGAAATTTAAATATTTTAAATTGTTATAGATTAAATTATCCCGGAATAAAAACTAAAACTAAACTTAGTTGCACTACAGCCTAAAGTGGGGCAAAAGCCTACAGTGCCTGTATTATAAGTGTGAAGCATACGTCTGAGTTAGGTCTTCAAGCATAGTACTCATTTTATGGATCTATTAAAGGAAAGAAAAACTGAGTTTGACTCTGTCCATCCCGTAGAAATTACACCTTACACAAAGTTAAATAAATTACATTAATGAAAATCAAAATTCGAATCAGGTGAATAATCAATCCTAAGACTTTCTGAAACTTGGAATTATGTAACTGGATTATTATAAACAAAAATATGTATATAACTCCTCATTTGTTTGTAATCAGCATCTTTACACGCTACGAAGAAATTATTTCACTTGTTGAATTGAGAGCACTTGTTTCATTTAAAAATGACAAAAAACAACATGACAATTTATAAAAGTAAATAAAGTATTTGCTACTAATGGACCAAAACACGTGAATATTGAAGAAATTAATTTTATTAGATTATCCTTTATTTTAGAATTTTCTATTCAGGATCTAACTATTCTTCTTCTTTTTGCTCTGTTTCATATTTGCAGAGAAAGATTAAGTCTGATGAAACAACGGTATGATGTTCTGTATTAAAGTGAAAAATAATATAGTCTAAGTCTAGGCTAGTCAAGCTAGTTTGGCGAAATACGTAATTTTTGAACTCTGCTTATTTATTCATTATTTAATGTTTTTCTTTGACACTTTTTCTCCTTTTTCGTGTTGAAATTATCGTCTAACTTTGGTTTAGTGTTTGATTGACTAAGATTGAGTATTTTTGTTCTTTAATTTTTACTATTTAATTTTTTATTAATTTTTTTTCTTTCTTTCTCATTATTATGGATTTAAAATGACTGAAAGAGAGACTGAAATGATTTACACGGATTGCGATTTGCGCATTCCAAAAATAAACACTTCAAGATTATTGACTTTCGAAGATTCTATTCCACAACTAATCCAGTTAGCTGCAGGAAATGGTATTACCAAGTTCTTCATTTTCCTGTCTCCCACTGATGGTACTGCATCTATTCCAAAGAAACCTTACAATTTAAAGAAAGAACTAATTCAACTTGTAAAGAATCACAAGAAAATAATACAAATTCAACACACCCGTCAAGGTAAGCTTCTATTCGAAACTAATTGCCCAGATACTGCTGTAGAAATAAGCAAGATAAACATTATTCTTGGTGTACCTGTTAACTCCAGTTTTCAACCTGAATACATTTCTTCAAGATTTCTTATAAAAGAAATAAATGTAGATTTACCTTTATACCTTGTTGCTGAAGAAATTGCGCAAAATGGCTTAACGATATTAAGCTTACAAAGATTTACAAAAAAGAATTAAGAAGAACTGAGTGAAAATATTTTAGTGAGCGTCATTGGTCATCATCTACCTCAAACTATTAACTTATTCTATTCCATCATTCCAATTTCTCCTTTTATTGATAACGTTCGCCAATGCGGAAAATGCTATAAATACACTCACCCTACGAAAAAATGTAAACAAGAAGTCTTCCTATGTAAAAACTGTGGAACATTCCATAAAGACTCTCCCTGTGGCAATGAAACACGTAAATGTATAAACTGTCAGGAAATCATGCAGCTAATGACATTTCCTGCCCTACGAGGCTTGAAGAAAAAAATTCTTACATTTTAAAGCATGAACCACCTTCCATTTATTGAGGCGAGAAGACGTTATAATAAATCTTTAAAACCAGTTACTCCAGTGTAACCAAAAGTCATCTTCCTTTCGTGCCGAACCAAAATGAAATAACTGATATTGTTAAAAAAGCAGTGACAGAGATGGCTTCTATTTTTGAAACAAAATTACTTGCGATACAGGCTAGACAAGATCAAATGGTCCAACAAATGTTCTCATTCATGAAAGAATGTATGCGAACATGTTGGAATCCAGCTAGATCGGTTTCTAGATCTCCTCCAAGAAAGAGTCGTGCAAGATCTATCCAGTCTAGAAAGATAAGTCCAAAAAATTCAGTGAATCAGCAAATAATATCTCCGGAGCAACCTATTATGAAGTCTCCTCAACTAAATATTAAATATGCAGAACCTAACATTGAAGAAAGAATTGAGCCAGGAAGAAGGCGTAAAAAACATTCATAATTTTTTTTAATAATATTCTTTTACTACGAGCGCACCTTTTTGTTTGATTTTTAGTGACTGTTCAGGTTTTTCGTTTTATTTTATGTTCAATTTAATTTCTTGGAATGCAAGAAGTGTTCTATCTAAGCGTCCGTATATAAAACTTCCATACTTTCAATCTTCCGATGTCCTAGCAATTCAAGAAACGTTTCTTAAAAATTCCGACTTATTTCAAATTTATAATAAAACAATAATTAGATTAGATAGACAAGATGGCCGTGGTGGAGGACTTCTTTTTGCTGTTGATAAATCTCTACCTGTGCAAGTTTTAAATATATCCCGCTCAGAAGATAACGATACAGAAATATTAGCTATAAAAATTACTATATCCAAATCATCTCTTACTTTAATAAATGTGTATGTCCCACACGGTAAATTTTCAAGTTCTTTGTTCCATAGCATCTTATCAAATATTCCTCCTCCTTTCATAATAATTGGAGACTTTAATATACGAAGTTCGGCGCTTGGCAGTTATTCAAACTCTCCCGAATCTTCAGAATTCCTCGATTGGATACTGGATAGCAACATTTGTCTTTTAAATACCTTTCAGCCTACTCATTTCGGACTCCACCATAGACCATCCCTTATCGATTATAACTTTGTATCTCCTGATATTTTTCCTTTTTGTACTTTCTCAGTCAGTTCAGATAGTTAAGGCAGTGACCATGTCCCTGTTCAAACAAGTGTCAAAATCTACAACAACGATTATTCAAAAGGTATTTCCCGCAATAGAATTTTATGGACTGGCTTCTTCAATTCAATGAACACTCAAATTGCTAATAACGGACTAGTTTCTGTAGATCATTTTCAAATTTTATGCAAAAACTATCTTGATAAATTTAGGAAAAAGCAAATCTTCCGTCAAAATCATATCCTACGTGGTGGACATCGGAATGTTGTTATCTTTTGGGTCAAAAAAGAAAACTTTGGAGGAAAGCGAAAAGTTCTCTTAATCAGACTCTGTGGATACAGTACAAACGAATTTCTGCAAAACTTCATCAGCTTCTTCTAACCCTTTCCAGAAATTTCTGGGATAAAATTATAACAAACGCTGGTATATCTAAAGACATTTATTCTATTCTCAAAAGACTTAAAAATAGATCTACTGACTCACCAACTCATCATCTAGTAATTTCTAGCGAAACTTCAATTATTTCGGATCCTGTTGTTCAGGCTAACTTATTTGCCAAATTTTATTCTCGTCAATCTTAAACTGAAGTACTACCTCTTGATTAAGTTCAAATTTTGATTTAGAATATAACTCTGCATTCTCCCTTTCTGAGCTCCAAATGGCGATTTCTAAATGCAAAAATACTTCAGCTGGTCCTGATTTAATATCAGCTAAAATTTTGAAGGGTCTATCAAATATAGCTTTACGATCCCTTTTGTCACTCATAAATACCTCTTGGTTAAGCGGTATTGTTCCCCCTCTTGGAAAAAATTCATCATAATTCCTATAATAAAACCTGGAAAAGATACTACTTCAGTAAATTCTTATCGCCCAATTTCTCTTACAAGTGTTCTATGTAAGGTCATGGAACGCATGATTTTAAATCGTCTAATAAATCATATTTCCCTTTCCAAATATTTTCATCCAAATCATCATAGATTTATGCCTTATAGAGGTTGCGACAGTGTTCTTTCTATGCTTCATCATCATATTATTGCTTTACGTTCACAGAGAAAATATGTCATATGCGCAACTATAGACATATCTCAAGCTTACGATTCAGTGTGGCCAGATGGTCTTATTTATAAGCTCCTACAATTTGATATCAGAGGAAATGCTGCTCATTGGATATTGGATTCTTTATCGGATAGAAGTTATAAAGTGAAATGGCGTGGAACTTTTTCTCAACCCACTTTTTCTAATAGAGGTGTCCCTCAAGGCAGTGTTCTTTCTCCCTTTCTTTTCATGATTTATATGTCAGATATTTACAAAGTTCTCTCTCCTGACATTAAGTGTTTTATTTATGCTGATGACATAATCCTTTTGGCTGCTCATTCATCACAAGAAAGACTACAGCAAAAAATGCAGACTGCAATCATAAAACTTGAACAATAGTGTGAAGAATAGAAACTAAAAATTGATTCCTCAAAATGTTCAGTCATTGATTTCTCTTCCAAAAAATCTCCTGTAAATTTTGTTCTAACTATAAACCAATTACCTATCTCTTGGTCTAAGCACATAAAAATTCTGGGCCTCTATTTTACTAATAATTTAACTTTCAAGTATAACTTTCAAATGAAAAAAAAATCCATCCAGAAAAAAATTAATGTTTTAAAAGCTATTTCAGGAAATAGATGGGGAGCAAAAACTAATCATTTACTTCAAATTGTTCAATCCTTCATTACAAGTAGCCTCGATTATGGATGTCATGTATTTACATCAGCGAGCTTATCAGACCGAAAAATCTTGGATCCGATATATCACTCAGCTCTTAGAATTGCTACAGGTTTTCCTCGCTGGACACCTATTCCACTTCTTCTGAAAGAAGCAGGGGTCGTACCTCTTTCTGTAAGACAAAACTTTCTCTCTACAAGGATGTACATTAGAAACCTTGCACTTTCCACTAGATCTCCATGTGGTAAATTATGGGAATCAATGCCTTACAGCCATATCTCTGGCGCTCTTCCTCTATCTTTGCGAGTAAAAAAATGGCTTGAAGAAAATGGAATTCAAGAATCACATATTTTAAGAGTTCCTGCAAAATCTAGATCTGTTAATATTAATTTAAAAATAGTTCTTAGAAAATATACTTTTCAGACTAAAAATCTTCCTACAAATACTATCAATGACCTCTTTGAACTGCATAGTACTTCTGAATGGTCCAATCACATATTATTATTTACTGATGCATCTAAAATAGAAAATAAACTTGGAATCGCTGTTTATAACAGCAGAAATAACTCCTCTATTTCCGGGCAAATCAATAACTCTAATTCAATTTTTACAACAGAGGCTTTGGCTTTAATTATGGCGGTGACTAAATTCTGTATTTCTCCCTCTAACTATGTCATATTATCAGACTCCTTATCCTGTCTAAGTAGTTTGAATACTCTCTCAACCTCTTCCCCAACCATCATTCAACACATTGGATCAGCTTTAGGAAATGCAACTGAGATTTGCGAATCTATTCAATTAGTTTGGATTCTAGGTCATTCTGGAATTGCTGGGAACGAAAAAGTAGATGCTCTTGCAAAATCAGCCATTAATAAAAGTTATATTCTGCACTCGATTTCACCTGAAGACCTTATCCATAATATAAGAAACATTTTTGCCAATTATAATAACAACGAATGGAATAATAGTAAATACGCGTCTAACTTTTCGCATATGTCTTCTATCACGAAAGTTCACCGCAATTATACCAATTCTCGCCTTGAAGATGTGTGGCTAGCTAGAGTTAGAACTAGATCTTTTTCGACAAATTCTAAATTACATAAATTCAGACTTTCTTCAACGGATAAATGTTCTTGTGGAGAAAGAGAAACCATGGATCACATAATGCTATCGTGTCCTCGTTATGATCAAGCAAGAAATTCTTTAAGAGAAAAACTTGGTATCGGAGCTCTTTCTTTCTCTTGGATCTTAGATTTGTCAACGAATCCAAAAGAGAAAATTGACGCAACTATTTCTTTTTTGAAACAAATTAATAGATTTTAATTTTTTCTCGTCTTTGTATTTTCCAAGCGGCCTATTTTCCCTTTCATTTGTCAAACAAACGCCGTGCTTAACTTTTTTTTTTTTCAAAATCACCAATCTATCAATATTTGTTTAGGTTTCAAATAAAAACTCAATCTTACTCAATGCGAGCTATAAGCCTACGAGCATAAAGCTCCAAAACAGTTTTTTGTCGTAACCTAACCTAACCTAACCTCAAGCTAGTTTTGTTTTTGTAAGAAGTTCCTTTGTTTGTCTTGAGGGTGTTTTATTATTATTGTAAATTTGAAAAGATTCGATTTTAATGTGGTTCAAAAATACTAAAAGGTTATTCATTGTGTTATCAAGTCGCCAGAAATTTGCTACCCGAAACGTAATTCATCAGTGTTTAGAGATCCAGTGGTGAAATTATACTTGTTGTATATGTCACAGAAAATGGAATGTACAAACTTTCCTTCACTTGGTATTTAATTTAACTCATTTTAAAAATAAATAGCTAATTTCTTGGTATAATTTTTATAAATAGAATTAAGGAAAACAGTTTTTTATTTTAAAAATTAATGTTTGAAAAAAATGAGGACCAAGTTGAAGAGTATATTATTATTATTTTTGTCTATAATCAGATCTACTATGTTTTTTTGTATACTAAAATATGTGTAAAACTATTAAATATAGTATTAATTTTATTACTACTCTTACTTTGTTTTCTAAATCTATTATGTTAATCAGATTAATTATATCAACTGAGTAATTATTATCATAAGAAAATGTTTCCATTAATTAATAATGTAAGATTAATGTAAATTTAACTTTGAAGTAAGTTGTAAAGATTTTAATAATATATTAAAATGTTATTTATTAAAATTTTATCTTTTTAAAACATTGTAATTTATTACGCTTAAAGTAAAAGTTCTGACCTAATCATCAGCTTCCATCACAATCCATGTTAAAAGAACTCAGTTTTGAAAATAACTTTCAAAATATGAATTCTGTTTTAAAAATAATTTTTAAAAATATAAGTTAGAAACTAAATAGGTTTACAAAAATATAAGTTCTAATTAACTTTTCAATTAAGAAAATCATCAAAATTTCATGCACAATCCTTTCACACTGAATTAGTAAATTTAAGAAAAATATTAAAACATATATATATATATATATATATATATATATATATATATATATATATAATGGCAAAAGTTTCGTTTCAAGTGTTAATTAAACTCAAAATGAATTATCCACTTTGGAATATGTCATAGAATCACTAAATGAAACCATTCTATGCAATAATCTACTGGCAATATTTGGTACCTATACCAGCTTGTATGTTTAATCCAAAAATGTCATTACATATTTATTATTTATAGATCATTACATACTATTTATTATGTTTATTATGTATTGAACATTAAAGAATATCACAAAATGTCATCAACATTTATTATGAAATCAATTTTTAATCACTTTAAATGTTTCAACAGTGTAGAATTGTTATTTCTATTTATTTTACATGTTGAAAATATGCAATTTCATATAATTTCAAATATTGTTGTTTCAGATGTTTTTCATATTTTCTTACCACTGCAAAACTTCATTAAATAATTTTAAAAATTAAAATTTATTCAAACGTATTGAAGTCTTATCTAAAGAGAATTAGTGAGACAACAGTCCATTTGTGTGCCAAGGCCTACAGTGCCCATATTTGTTTTCCTGGTGAAGGGCCAAAGTTTTTATGTAGAGAGTAAAATAATCTGTATTAAAATAATATAATAAAATAATACATGCTAATTCACATAGTAACAATATTTTTGTGTAATACATATATAAAATCCTGTCAACCTAGAAAATTAGCACAAATTCTGTTAAGTTGACATATTATTTCATAATGTTCTGGAATCTTTATTGTGAATTAAAACAAAAGGTTAACTTTTTAAAAATAATATTTTATGTTTTAGAACATCCATTTAACAAAACTTCAGAATATTCTAGGGAATAACTTCAATATCATTAAATCATGATGCCAGTGATTATATTTTCATCAACTTCTACACATTTTTAACCTTTTTCTCAAGCCATTAGAATATTTTTATTCATTTTGCATGCAAATACAGCATTGATAGATTCACAGCATTACTAAAATTTAACTTTTAAACACGTGAACATCACAACATTCCTCTTAGAAATTCCAGTATTTTTCGTACTGTTATCATTGAACTAGTATTAGAGTGACCATCATTCTGACTTTCATTTCTAAAACTCATGATTTTCACTGCAATGTAGGTTGCAAATACTTATAATGGTTTGGAATCTATATTAAGCTTAAGAATTAGTATACAGTTACAAATTAATAACAATAGAGAGACAAAGTAAGGTAACATGTTACTTACCTATTGTATAATTATGTTGTAGTTGATTGTAATCTTTCATCTGGTCTGGAGGTAGACCAGAATAATGAAATTGCTGATATTAATGAAGTCCAATGCAAGAAGTGGACAGTTATGGATTTTCTCTCCGTTCAGTACAAGGCAGTCCAAGATGTACAGAGGTGATGCCTGTTCTTACAGCAATTTAGAGCAAAGGGAAAACATCTTCTATCCCCAGAATATGTGAGACCTTTCAAGTGCCCACAAGCAAGCCGCGACAGACATGTATTAGGCCACTGGTTTATGGTTCAAATATGGCACAAAGTGAAATTAAGCTTTTCTTATCTTCTAGTTTGATAAAATATAGTGATATGTATACTGAGAAACTAAATTTTAGAGTTGCAAAATTGAATTGACTGATAAAAACTCACCTGTACATTACTAAGAAAGTTGTTTTCTAAACTGCAATAGACAGCAGCCTGTTTCAAATAGACTATTGTGTTGGTATTTTAATATTCAGTTGTTATGCCAAAATCACTGTTTCTTCAGACGTTAGAATATTTTTCAGATGCAATTCCTTTTTTTATTTTCGAATACAATTAACTTAAATAACTTCTTTTTTTATTTCAGAACACAAGATTAAATCCTTGAATCTTTATTCTAATATTTCAAGTTCATCTTCAGAAAGAATTACTGGTAAGTTATTCTGTTGATTCATCATATTTTTTAAGATAAAATTCAATTTATTTACAAACTTTGGGAATTAAGTACAAACTTGTGTGTGAACAAAATTGTGAATAACAAACCTGTGAATTAAGTAAAACTTAATTAACAAGGTGAAACTAAAAAACAATCTATCAAAATCTCTCCTTCCTACTAACATTAATCTCGTTAAGTTTTTCCAGTTAACCACTGCACTTAGTAAGCATGGCTAAAAAATTCTCAATGCAATCTGAACCAAATAGACTTATCTTTTTCATTTTATCAAATTGCTTTTATGTTTTGAAGATATGGAAAAATATATTTAAAAAAAGTTATTTTTATACGTAAAAGGTAAATAATTATTTTGTCTGATTTTTCATCAATAAAGAGAAAATATTATTTTTAAGCATGAATCTTATTTTGCATGTATTTCTGATGGAGAATTCTAAATAATATTTCTAATAGTATTTTGGTTATAAAGAAAAATTAGTTTAGTAAAAAAAAAAATAATAATCAGATCTTAATAATTTAATGCATTTTTTCCTATTTCATGAATTTTCAATTTTACGAACTGTTTTACTGGTCTCTACGAATTTATGAGAACAAGCCTCTACTGCATTTAAAAGAAATTTTATGTAATTAAATACAGAAGGCATTTATATATTTCAGTAATTTTGCAAAGATTGTATATATATGACTTGTTATTTTCAAATATCTTCTATTTGATAACTCTTTTGTTGAATTACATTGCACTTGTCTTCAAAGAAAATCAAGCAATTTTTAAAATATCAATTGTTCCAGCCCTTTATGATCTATCAGAATGTATTCAATAATTTTGAATGTCACTAATAAATTTAAAAAGAATTTGCTTTAAAAATCCAAACGCATAGTAATCCTTAAGATTTGTATGATTTATCAAAGGATTTAGATGATACTTTTTTTGAAGAGCAGTATAAGAAAATAGAAACTATCATGTCTGTAAAAGAATCGATAAAATATTACTAGCTGATTAATGAAGTTCGAAAGAAATTCAGCTCAAACCTACTTGTATGTAAAAATAAAGATGGTGAGTTCTTGAGTGATAAGAACAAGATCTTGGATCAATGGAGGGAACATCTCAAAGATCTGCTGTATGGTAAAGATGCTTTAGACATGGACAACAGATCTGCACTTTCTATTCCCACTAGAGTAAATATTCAAAAATTAAACATCCCAACTCTCGATGAGGTTGAAATTACCACTAAAAAACTTAAGCAAAACAGATCGGTTTTGCAATGGATTTAATGCAGCACTTTTGAATGTTTATGAATTAGAGCTAATCAAGGCCATACATGTTATTGTTTGCAGAGTTTGCACAACAGAGCAGATTCTCATTGAATAGTATGAGAGTCTTATGTGCTCCATCTTTAAGAAAGGTATTAGACAAAATTTCTCCAACTATCCTGGAACAACCCTTAGAACTCTATATTTAGAATATTTTCAAGTATCATTTACAGCAGACTATTACCACTTGTTGAAAAATTTATTGGAGGTTACCAACGTGGATTTCTTAGAGGTAAGTTAACTACTGACCAAATGCATGCTTTGAGACAGATAGGAGAAAAAACAAAGGAATTCGGTATTTAACCTTGCCATGTTTTTATAGATTTTAAGGCTGTGTATAGCAACTTTGTTTGACAGAATGATGAAAAATTTTATGAATCAATGGAAGAATTCAATATACCAGCTAAACTAATTAACCTAACAAAGACAACACTTAAGAGGATAAAGTGCAATGTGAAACTGGAGAATGACTTTTCTGAAATCTTCTTCATTGATAGAGATTTGCAGCAGGACGATGTTCTATCATGCTTACTATTCAACTTGTCTCTAGAAAAGGCTATCAGGGTGTCTGGTCTCATAGTAAGTGGAACCATTTACCAGAAAACTATATGAACCTTGGTATGTGCTGATAACTTCACCTAGATTGGTAGATCCAGAGAATTTGTCGCAGAAGCTTTAGATCTATTAGAAAATAATAAAAATTAAACAAAATTCATGTAGATTTCCCACAAAAAAATTATTCCACAACCATTTCAACTGAAAAACTACATCTTTGAAACAATGTCACTATTTAAATATCTTGGGACTATTGTTACCACTAATTATGATTTGACTATAGAGATAAACAAGCTTACTATATCAATTAAATGCTATTATGACCTCAAAAGCCAACTAAAATTTTGATTTATGAGTTTAAAAACAAAAATTAACATCTATAAAACACTAATTCAATCAATCCTGCTTTATGGGAATGAATTCTGGGCAATTATTAAATTACATAAAAATAAATTATTAATCTTTGAACATTTATGAAAACAAAAATTTTTATGTGTAAAACACTGATTCAATCATTTTGTTTTTTGAGAAGGAATGCTTGGAAATTATTAAATTACATGAAAGTAAATTATTAACCTTTGAATGTAAAATCTTACTAAAAATATTTGGTTCAGTCCATGAGAATAACAATTGGAGATCCTTGTTTAATTAAATTATAAAAATTATTAAAAAAATTAATTAATTAATCTATAAAAAGTACAAAGAACCTGACATTGTTTAAATCATGAAATGCAACAGTCTATGATGGCTTTGGCATTTGTTTCAATCTGTCAAGGAAAACCCAGTAAAAAAGCTAACTTTTATTAATCTCATGGGAAACAGAAAAGGAGAAGATCACCAATTAGAATGCTTGATTCAGTGGAAGAGGATTTTATTCTGATAAATAAAGGAAACTAGAGGAGGTTTGCAATGGATAGGACCAGATGACAATGGCTTAGGGATGGCTTTAACCTGTAACAGGCTGTAAGGCCTTAGAAGAAGAAGAAAGGATTAAAAAATATATGATTTAATGAGAATAGTGTCAATTTGGTTTATTTCTCATTTTTTCAAAAAGTTAAAGTTTAGAGATGTGAATTGTAACCTTATCCAGAAGTGAATAATGTGTTGGTAAAGGGATGGAATTTCTTTTTAAATAGATGTTAAAATATATTAATATTAGTAATCAGAGTTAATTATTTTTCTTTTTTATTTAAGTTTTCTGTTTATAGAAAATTTATTAATGACTATAAAATCTTTAACAAAGCTTTCATTGCTTTCACCTAACCTACATTTTATGCTTTTCTCTTATTTGGAATGAAATAGATCTTTTTTTTATTGCAATTTGTAAGTATGTTTTAATTACATCAACTGTGAATGTAGATTTCCATTTTTCATTTACCAAGTAATTTTCAAACAACAATTTCCACATTGTCTTGTACTGCAGAATAATCTTTAGTGTTAGATGATGAAGTTTATATATATATATATATTTATTTAAATTGGCTTTAAAAGTCAGATTATAATTTTCTTTATAGCTCATATAGAGTACAAAATATAGCTGTGATCTATAATTTATTTTCCAATGACAAGGAATATTCTATAGATGATAATAAAGCCACATTTAAATTTGATTTGTCATATTTTTATTTTAAAATTTAAATTCACAATGAAAGTAAAACTAATTAGAAAAATTTTATAGACACTCTGCATAGTTGAATGTTTGTGTTATAGTGAAGTTGAGTATTGTATTAAACTTTATCTTGCTTAATATTCTTACCTTATTTTTTTTTTATTTAATATACTGTTATTATAACTTTATTAGTAATATCTATTGACCTAAATTTAATTAAATGTAAAAAAAAAAATTTCAGTAAAATTTTTTAAAATATTTTTTTGTTTCATTTTAGTTTTGTTTACTTCTATAGATACATATATGTGGTTGTATTAAATAGATAAACTTATATTGTTGACTCATAGTTTGGAAAAAAGAGGAAGAAATTGTAAAATTTTTAGATAAAGTCTTTGGCTATACACACATTACATATGTGTGTGGTGAGTTTTTTCTTTCTTTTTTTAGAGTAAAATTATATCATTATTTGAAAATTTTACAATTTTTTCTTTGACTTGCTTACTTAGTTCTGTCTCATTCTTAAAAAATGATTATCTTGTGATGTATTCATAGTTCATCTGTTACAGGTAATTCAGAGTACTGCTATTCATTATTACAATCTGTTGCTGGTGATAAAGAAGCAGAAAAAAGACTGCAACAAGAAAGACTAGTAAGGATTTATATATTAAAACATTTGTAACTATATAGTTCTTTTTTTATAACAAACTTGCAATTTCTAAATAACAAATATGCAATTACATTTTCTGAAAAAAAATTTAAAACATTTTTAATGCAGAACTAAAGCAAGTTATCACCTTACAAAATTCATCAGTTAATGATGAAGATGGTATTATGTTATCTTGCGACACATATTTTTAAATTATTTTCTTTCTCTGAATCCTCAACTACTGAAATGTCTGACACTTTTTCCTTCTGTTTAATAATTCATAAGAATGATCCCCGATTTAGACATGAATACTTGTAGTGCTACAAAATCCACTTTACATTAAGAGTTCTAATCTGATTGATGGTTTTGAGAAAAAATGACTATAGAGTAAGAAAGCAAAAAAACTAAATTTTCTTAATAAATTTCATTGTAGAATCAGCACTCTAACTCCATAAAATAATCTGAGCATTGATTATACTATTATATTTGCTTTTAATTGTTATATTTGATTATGATTTTTAATTAGCCTTACTAAAATTATTTTCTTACATTAGTTTAGCTGCATCTAAGTTTAACAAATCCTGCATTACATTTGTCTTTTTACATTTGAAATAGAGAGCAAAGCACTATTTTTGGATCAAGTGAAATATATTATTTCACAAATCTGTCTTTCAAGGAAATTTTATGACTTTGCTTTGTTATTATATCATTAATCAATTCTCAGTAATATGCAGTTGCAAATTTTATCAGGAAACCGTTGCATAGTAATTGTACTTGATTTTGTCCTGCATCACAATTTCAAAGAAATGGAACAATTATATTGGTGATCCACTGTATTTCTAAAAACGAAATTTAGTTTGTTGCTCTACACTCACTTTATCCATGCATTCCTTGTCCAATTGTGATGTACAATTTAAAGCAAATCCTGAATACATATAAACATCTTCATTCATGATAAGAATCAATCTAATAAACTGTTGAATTGCAAACTGGATTGAGGATCACTCAAGCACCAGGTTCTGCTCTAAAATGTTGATAAAATTCAGCAAAGATTTAAAATTCAACTGTTTAATTCATAGAACATATTGTTATAATTATTTTGACAAGATATATTCTCAATATATTGCAACTTTAAACTGTATGTTCCAGCTGAATTAATCCTAATGTACTAAAATTAATCATTCAATCAAATTAAATTTCAGAATATTGCAACATGGAATGCTTTTAATTTAAAAAGTTTTTATTGAAAAGTTGCATCAAATTTTGTAACAAATATTAATATTTTTAAAATAAATGTGTTGTAAAATTAGTTTATTCTATACAACATCAATTTACACTCATTTCCTTAAATTAAGGATAATTCAGAATTACATAGAAATTGATCTCTAAAATAAAAATTTCACATGTTGAATTATCATAGCTGTCTTGAAGAATAATGTGCAAATGAACCACCAGGTCACGCTGATAGTACTTCACAATGACGAGAGTGTAAGATTGGGGTATATAAGGAATGGTTGCAAAGCAGTAAAATTGTTCACAAGCATTTTACAAGCCTTTTAGTGGGGAAACAGCATAGTTATGGCACAAAAGAAGCATTTGGATGATGTCAAATAAGTTTTACATACCGCAACTGACTGTCGTCTTCGGTTAGCCTAGAGTAGAGAGCATGCATGAGAGACACCCCAATGGTGGTCTTGTGTGATATTTTCCGACAAGTCCAGGATTAGCTTTCACTGATTCTCGCCGGACTTTCATATGGAGATGGTCAGGTACCCATTACCACCAAGAGAACACCATTAACTGACACTATTACAATGGTGTATGATTGCTCGATTGGGGAGGAATTATTCTGATTTCCAGAATTAACTTGCATTTTCAGAATGTAATCATGACAAGCTAAATCTATTGGGACGTCATCCTGGAACAACATGTACGTTTGTTTCAGAGTGTCATGGGTGCAGTATTTCTGTTTATAGATGACAACGCCTGTCCTCACTGTGCAAACATTGTAGACAACTGCTTTCAATCATAGGATATCACTCATCTGACTGGCCAATATACTCACCAAACATGAATCCAATAGAGCATG
This sequence comes from Latrodectus elegans, assembly GCA_030067965.1. Taxonomy (NCBI): domain Eukaryota; kingdom Metazoa; phylum Arthropoda; class Arachnida; order Araneae; family Theridiidae; genus Latrodectus; species Latrodectus elegans. Next base: position 100,153,337 of record CM057816.1, on the reverse strand, counting down.
TGGGAGATATGCTTGGGGGACAAATTTCAGTTTGTCAACCTCCTCCCACATGTTTACCGGAACTTGAAAGAGCATTGCTCGATGAGTGGTATAATATTCTTCAAGATAAGATCGATAATTTGATACCCAGCATTCCTAGGTGTTGTACAAGCCTGTATTGCATCATTTGGGGGCATACTATATATTAACCCTCATACAAACCATGCTGTATTTGTTTTTCTAAATAGGTTCTTTTTTTAAAATTTGCTCTAGGAAGTAGAAATCGCAATTTTTATTAATGATGTCAGACATATAGCTTCTTTTTGCTCTTTATCTTTTGTTTAATGTATAGAGTTTACAAATAAATCACATTTGTTTTGCTTCTGTCTCTCTCTTTGCCTGAACTTGCATTATCCTTAATTTATGGACACAAGTGTAAATGTATCATAAAATTGCATTGAAAATATTTTTTCTAGATATGAATATAAAAAAAAATTAATGAAGAAAAAAAGTTTTAAATAATTTTCCTATTTGTATTTGTTTTTCATTTTTTATATAAAGCTTATTAGTTGATATATTAGTAATTTTTTTATATTCTTATTCAGCAGTAGCTTCAAAATCCGAACAGCAACCAATTGCTAATGTTAAAGCAGTAGTTGACTGAAAATACCATTTAATATATGGCTTTACAAAATATTAAAATATCCAGTTACTTAATTTTTCTAAACAAGTTTTTAAAATTAATACTAATTTATAAACTTTTTATTTAATATGCATAGCATTTTGCTAAGTTGTTTTAATTTTGTGCATTTTTTAATTGTAAATTTGTAAATTAATTAATATTATTTATTCCTTATGTATTAGGAATAAATAATATTAATAAATTACATAAATAATTAAAATGTTCATTAGGAATAAATAATATTAATAAATTATATAAATAATTAATATTATTTATGTAATTTAATTTATTCCTAATGAACGTACAATATTTTTTCTACAACAGTGAATTTTTATCAAGATCATTTTTTGGTTAATTGAATGTTAAAATATCAAGAAATATATTCTATACAAAGTGACTAAAACTATGTCTTATTAAATATTTTTATTATGATGTAGAAATTGTTATTGCCAGAAAATAAACATAGCTTATTTTATTATTTAAATATGTATTCTAAAAATTAAAATCGTTTTATATTAAAAATGTTTCCATCATTTAGAAATATGTGATAGACCAATTACATCGAGAAAGAGAGGATACTTCATTTTCAAGAGATTGCTTATTCTGCCGGAAACATTTTACTGGAAACAGGTATAGATCTGTTTTTAATATTTCCTCTTAATTTATTTGCTTTGAAATCTTTTTAAATTCTGGCTTTTATGTTTTTTATATTTGTAATTAATTTGATCTAATTGCTTATTCTTATTAAATAGTTATCCCAATCTTATAATTTTCTGTTTGAAATTTTTATAATTCATGATGTGTTAAATTTCTCTATAAAATAAGTAGGTAATTTATTTTTATGATATACTTTTATTACCTGAAGTTATTTACTTCACATTTTATGACATTTATTATTATTACACTTCAAACAATAACTTCTTCATTTTGTTATTTTATTTAAATTTTTAAATTATTTATTGAAGTAGCTTGAATTAGCTTTAAATATAGGTTCAATAACACTAATTTTATTATTATTACCTTTCGATTTGTTGTTGAAAATAAATTGATATGCTTATTACACTATTTGTTAATCTAGTAACATAATTTCAAAGGCAATTTTTATTAGATAATATAATTATCATTTTTTTAAAGAAATTAATTTGGGAGATTGACCAGTTGTTAAAGATGTCTTTAAATAACGCTCAGTAACTTAGCTGTATTTTAAAACTTCTACATGTGCAAAGCATTTATATTAAAATACATATTATGAGATCATTAGATCTCTAATGCCAAAAAGTGATATCACTTTAAACATATTGTCTTCATATGTTTTTTAAAATTATAAGCCCTCAATATCATATAAAATTAAAATAAATCCCTCCATGATTAATTTAGTGGAAACATCTTGGGGCCGATGCCAAACGAGTGATTTCCTTTGTTCCAGAAGTGCGACATAATCAGGATAAACCATACATTTTAAGGTGAAAGACACTACAGAGAGAGTGTGTAATGGATGCGAAAAGAGGGCTTTCCTTTGTTCTAGAAGTGTGACTGCCGAGTTGGCGATACATGCATTATCACCAAGTACAATTGCAGCGAACCAGCCAGATGCACTCTTAATATAATTGCTCCCCCTCTGACTCGATAGACCCAGTTAGCTCTCACTATTCAAGTGTATATAACCTCTATGCTATATTTTCATATTATGTATAAAATGTTTTATAAATAATTGATTAAAAGAGAAGTTTTCTTTATGATGCCAAGGATGATGGAATCTCACATATAATAAAAATATGAGGGTCACTCTGAAATTTTTGAGATACAGTTAAATTTTTAAAGTTATACTTACAAAATTTTAGGTGTGTTTAAAGTAGTCTCCTCCAGCATCAATGCACTTTTGTAGACGAATTTTCCACAGATCAAATGCCTCAAGCCATTCATTTCTTGGAATTGATGAAAAAAATGCATTTATAGCCACAGCAATCTCTTCTGAATGAATGAAAACGACATCCACGTAAGTTCTTTTTTAGATTAAAAAACAACCAAAAGTTGCACATAGCTAGATCAAGTGTATACAGTGAATGGTCAATCACTTTAATTTGTTTTTGTTTAAGAAACTCAACTGTTAATCCGGCTGTATGTGAAGATCCATTACCATTGTGAAACATTAGTCCGCTAACATTCAATTCTTGTAGAATATCTGGAAGGCATTTAGTGATATATCCGTTTGCTGTTACTGTCTTCTGTCCTTCCAACATGATGGCTTTGACCAATCCCGTACTTCTGAAGAAAACGGCATACATCACTTTTTTCAGTGTGCGTTGTTTTTCAGTGGGATCATCTTCAAAGACCCATACTTTGCTTTCTTGACGTGTTGGAACATAAAAAAAATGTTATCTACGTTTCATCACCGGTTACAATTTTAGAAGTGATGCGGTGGCCACCATCATTTATCAATTTAAGAGTTTCGTTACTGATTCTGACACGCTCCTCTTTTTGGCGCTCAGTTAGATTATGGGGAACCCAATGGCAAGTTACTTTTTTTCATATGAAATTCTTCATGAATGATTTTGTGTATGACTGCAGATCCAATGTTAAGTTCCTTCTGTATCATTTGATAGGTACAGCTATTATCATCCATTAACATTTTTCATATGGCAGACACATTATCCGGGTTTTACTGTCAATGGCAGCCTTCCTGTGTGTTCTTCATCCTGTAGAAGATTGCAACCTCTTCTAAATTCTCTAAACCATCTAAATACTGTAGCACGAGCTGGAGATTCATCACCAAACGCTAATTGCAACCGTTGAACACATTCTTCTTGATTTAATCCTGCTTTAAAATCGTAGAAAATCATAGCTCGAAAATGTTCTCGCATCAACTCCATTTTCTCTTCTGTTTAAAATTTATTTTACGCTAAACAAGTTGAAGTAAGTCAGTAAAAAATCGTCTTCTGTGTTAAAATACTTTCTATTTTAAAATTAAACCGTTATTTTTATTTTGTAAATTTTCATCTGCGCATATCTCAAAAATTTTATAGTAACCCTCGTATCAGTATTTTTTTATTAAATACATGTACATTTTATATTATTGCACATATATATCATATTATTTTATATCATTGATTAAAATTAGATTAAGGTTTAAGTCAATGGAATATGGACAGAATACTTTTTTATTAATTCCTAGATTATTGCAAAGCTTTCATTGGAACATTTGAAATAAAAATATATTTTAAGCATTCTAACTATAGTTTTGTATTTGATTAAAATTATATTTTCATTTGTTTAAATTTTAATTAAATGAAAATTAATATTTTCATTTGTTTAAATTTTAATCAAATTTTATTTGATTTCTTTTTTGAATCAATAATAGGAAACCTGTTTGAACTGTTCATGAATGAATAAATAAAATTTTTATAATTAGTATTAGAGGAGTTTTGTCTAATTCAGAAACTATCATAGGATGAAGTGAGTGAATATATCTTGAAGTAATGAGCTTTTGTTTTGTGTGTTAAAAAATTGGTTTAGTACTTAAAACAACAATGTATGCAGTATAAAATTTCTCTGCTGTACAAAATTCTCTAACCGAAAGATAATAAAATTATTTTTCTTTTAATAAAAGTATAATCAGATGAAAGTATTAGAAATATTACAGTAAATATAATAACGTTGAGATATTTTCCTGATAAATTAATCACAGGACTTGGTGCAAACTTATTTTGACAAGAAAGGTTTTCAAATTAATCAATACGAAAAACTATTAAATGTACCACAGAACACAAGATCTACTCTCCAAAAGTTACAGAAAGAGTGAAAATTAAACTTATTTAAAACGATTTTATTCCTTCTGGATGAATGTAACTAATTACTCTTTTATTTCTTGTGATATAAATCAGCCTCAGCATGAATATTTTTTTTTTCTTCTTTCCAGTTCGTTGAAAAAGTTTGTAAGATATATTTCAAAGACTACAGTAATGATTATCAAATACTTTTAAATAACAATTGAAACAAATTAATTAAGATTTTTTATTCATTTATATATATTTTATGTTTTTAACTCTTTTTTTATTGATTTACTATTTTTACTATAATTCTGTATATTGTATCCATACAAATGTACAATTCTTTTTTTTTTTCAGAACAGTACTTTTTGATCATTTATTGGAACAGCATAATTTTACAGTAGGAGCTCCTGACAATATTGGTGAGCTTAATCAATTTTTCCTTTAAAATCTAATTTTATTGTTTTGAGAATGAAAAAAATCAGAAAAATTTTTTGTTTGAGAAATATTTAATGTTTTTAATACTGCAAAAATACTTGTATAATATTTTAAGATTGTTTATTTCCAAAGTACTAAACAATATTTATTATTTTTTGCAGTTTTTGTTAATGAATTGTTAGATCATTTAGAAATGCTATTAAAAAAGTAAGTCTAACATTTATCTTATTTAGATTATTACTAATACTTTTATACATAATCTACATTAAAGTTTAAATATAAATAATACGATACATATTTCCTTCATCCTAGAATGTACTCTGAAATAATTTCATGTAAATCAGAGATTATATCATTTAGATTTTTCTAAATTTCCAGATTTATCAAAATAGCTGAGAATCGTTTATCATGTTTTATAAACTTACTTGCTTTAAAATGTAAAAACTGAAGTTAACAAATATTACAGTAAATTAAAATGTGATTTGAGTAAATTATTCAGGAAGTTATGTATAATTTATATAATATTTAATACTCAGATCATTTTAAGTAATTCAATATTTAAGTAAATTCTAAAGATACTCATGAAAATGGGATTATAAAAAAATAGCATGTGTGGGCTTTGTTATCATTTAACATTGGATTTCTTGATTTATGGATAAATGTTTAGACAGTATCATTAAAACTGCAAAATTAGATTTTTAATTTTTTTTCAATTGAATGAATATTTAAAAGAGATAATTGTTATACTAATGATCCAATAAAAATTCACTTAACTGTGGTTATATATAAATGCATTAAAGACTAATATTTTTTTTTCTCTGCTATAAGAATCTGAAATATTTATCCTCTTATTAGAATTTCTAAAAAAATATTTTATTCGAATATTTCTTTTGTTTATTGAATGATATTGTGACTCAAAATGAGAAAGTAATATACTAATACATAATGGTGTCAAATTAAAATATATAGATTATTTTGCATAAAGCTCCAAATTATTATACATAATTAAGATGTACTTCAAGATGCCCCTGAAGTAAAAATAGAATACATTAAGAGTTCTGTATTTTATATTGCTTTTATGAAATAATACAATAAACTTTGAAAAATGTACTGTTGAGTGTATTTTCTTATCAATTTTTAAATTATAGATAAATTATTAATCCATAAGTTGACAATTTGTAACTCCTGCTTCTACTTTCACTGTTAAATGCTTTTCCTATTCAATGAATAAATTGCAATTTCTCAGAAATCTGAAATATTATATACAATCTTGTGAAGATAATGAAAATAAAATAATTAAAATTATAGATAAAATTCTCACTTCAGCTAAAAAAAATTTACTTTAAAGTCGGAAAATTTTTTATACTTTTTTATAATTAAAATCTTAATTTGATGAAATTGCTAACAATTAATAATTTCATGGTCAAAATAATAACAAAACAATTCACATTATATATATTACTAAGCTATGTTACAGTGTGCTGAAGAATTAGGTATATTTATTTTTTACTTAATCACACAAAAACAGTACTTATTTTTTTTGTTCATTTACATATTTTTATAATTTACTTAAATGAATTAAATTTTAAGTTACTTCATATTATGTTATTTCACATTAACATAAATAAAAAAGCTTAAAATCAATATATATTATACTATCAACTGAATTTTGCATCATTTTGGAATGCTATGTTTTAAATTTGTTTATTGAATTTGATAAAAAATATTTTGGATTATGAAAAATTATTTTTAAATTATTTCACATACATAAATTTGAGTAATTATAGTTTATTTACTGTTAACTCGACCTAGAGTTAATACATAACATATTAAATTGTATTCAAGATTTTTATGTTAAAAACAATGCTTTTTTATTGATGATAATGAAATTTTTAGATTTCTTATATTTGTAGGTAGAATTAGAATGATTGTAGAAGATAAATAATATAGTTTTAATCAAGAAAATAATTATATTTTTCTATTCATAAAATCATAATTTACAATTATTGTTTAATATTAGCAACAAGCAATTTTAATTATTACAATAAAATCTTATCAACAAAAAATAGTAAAAGCCTTCCTTATTTGAGTTTATTGATGAAATAATTTTTGTATTTAGTTTTAATAAAACTTTTATAATTCATTTTTGAATTAAAATTTTTCATGATTTTCAGTATTTATATTTATGTGATTAATGAATAAAATAGATTAAAATTTTGCTTAACAATAATTTATTTAATATTAATTAATATATATATTTGAAAGAACTTGGAGATTCTTGACACAATGTTCAATATGCTATTCATATTGCTGCTTTAAGGATAATTTTAAAATTGTTCTTAATTTTTTAAATTTTGAGCATATAGCTTGTTTATTTAACACAGTAATTTTTTCTAAATAATCCACTTAAATTTGAAGATGTCATCAAATTAATTTTTTTTTACAAAAAGTGATTGAAGAATGATAACTGTTTTGCTTCTTATAAATTATTAAATTTATTGTCATTTGATGCATTTTAAATTTATATGATTCAGTATTTTTCTTTAATCTACATAAAAATGATCCAAAATTTGTAATTGTGTGCAACTGAAAGTTAAATTATTGTGTTAGAAATCTTAAAATTTTTTAAATAATCACAATCACACTGTATTTATGTAGCATTGTTTTGTTGGTTAATTAGAAATTCTTTCTTGTGACATGCTAATTTTGTTGCAAAATTAACCTTTATTGTGATTAAAGCAGTAAACTTGCAAATTAAAAAATTAATGTTTTTGTGTTAGTAATATCAGATGCTAAAAACCAGACTAATTACATTCTATTTCAGGATTTGTTTATTTATATCCTTTTCTCATTTGAATCTCTAAAAGAACATTAATTTATTTTTCGCATCTGAATACCTAAAAGAACATAATTTTTATTATACATGTTTTTAACAAATACATTTTTTATGTCATTTATTTTTGAATAATTTTTAATGCTAAGAATGATTATTAGTAATGAATTTTTTGGAGTAGGAATACTTATTTAAATATTTTGTCTATTTAAAATGTAGTATTTTAAGACAATAATTCAAGAATTAAAATCATTACTTTTTAAGTAATTATGTATATTTTAATATTCACATAACTTATTCAATATTTTAGTTAAGTTTTTATTGTATGATTATTCTATTTATCTATTAAATTTTCATTATATTTTGCTAGTTCTGTTTTTAATGTTTCTGTGTAAATAGACTTATTATTACATTTTTTGTGTCTAAATATTCCTAAATAATTATATTTTGTCTGATAATCAATGACATAAATTAGAAGTATAAATTTTATTGTACTAAATATTTGTTCTTGATTAATTGTAACTATAATTTTTTTATTAAAGAGGTTATTTTGCTAAAAATGGTAAATGTTTTCAGCTTGCAATGTTTTTATTGTGAAAAAGTGTTTAAGGACTGGATGACTTTAAAAGAGCACATGCGAAAGAAACAACATAAAAGAATCAATCCTGAGAATAAGAACTATGATAGGTTTTATGTCATTAACTATCTGGTATTTATATTGCTATATTTCATCTATATTGTTGCATATAGTAAAAGATTCTTGCTTGAATCTGATTTTCTGATTTGTAGGAATTGGGTAAAACTTGGCAAGAAATACAGAGTGACAATGATGGGCGATATCAAGATGATGACGAAAAGTGAGTTTACGCATTCAACTATTTTGATTATTCATTTTTAACTCATATTATTTTTCATTTGTTAAGTGTTAAAATTAATTTCTTATTATAAAGCTCGTCTTAATACATGTATATGCAAAATCAGAATGTTACTTTGTTGTGTATAATTAAAATAAATTCAAAAAAATATCTTGCTCATGTATTTCAAAAATGATTCTAGAAGAAAAATTTTTATATGAGAACATTATTAGTAAGTGTTGTTTAAGTTAAATTTATTAGAATACGAAACTACGTCTAGTTACCTGTAAAGCCCATTCTCTATTTTGCATTATTTTTGTTTATTCATGTATTGCAATTTATTATGTTATAATTTGACCTAATTATAAAATCTAATTATATTGATTAGATATTATTAGATCATTTGCTTTTATATATTTTTCAAAAAAAGTTTTTGATTTACTTCATTTGACAGTTGCAAGCACGATTATAAAAATCGTTAATAGAGTAGATTTCAATGATGACAACAATGAGAACACATTTTTTAATTAATAGAATAAAACTGGGCAAACAATTTAAAAATGCAAGCCAGTTATTAAAATTTAGTTGCTTATAATTTATGTATATTTATACATTCTTATATTTTGTATATTGAAATTAATTTTTTGTAGAATTAAATGTAACTTAATTCATAAATAATATAAGATCACAGTCAAATTTTATGTTAATAAAAATTTTTTCACTAAATCAACCTTTCTAATTTGCAATTTTGAAGTAATTTGACTAGTTTTATTATAACTTGCCATTATTTTGTTTGATTTGAAAAATGTTTTTCTTGATAATATTTCAAACAATGTTTCAAAACATTAATTATGTTACTAAAATTATAATTTGATTGTAATTATATTCAATCTTTGAATAATTGTTTTTATAATGTGCAAGAAATTTAATACTAGGTAGCTGGACTTTGAAATCTAATTTTTTGTGTTCTGGTTCAATTGAAAAAACATCTGTTCAGTTCTGGTTTTAATTCTGCCAAAAATAATGGTTTTCAGTTCTAAGTTAATTTCCAAAAGAATAATTTTATTTTATGTATATGCTTATTTCTACTAAAAATATAATTCTATTAAAAGCAAAAAAACATAATTCAATAAAACTTTAGAGGATTTTATTCTTTTTTAATTGTGACACTCTGTGAATTAATGCAATTAACTAACATGTATAATACAACCAGTGAGCAGAGAATGGTGAGCATTGGCATTGTTATTCATTATGAAAATTGTATGTCAACTAGGTTCATAATCATGTCTATGATGAGCATGATTCTCATTGCTTGACATTTACCACTGACATCCTGCATTTTGCATTGCAATAATTATGTAAAAATATGTTTACTTAATTAATATATAAAAACTTACTTTAGTAATTAATATATTCTTTAATTTGGTCTCACTGAAATTACTTCTTTTCCTTCTGAGAATAAATTTTAAATCTGAAGACTCCCTTTCAACACTAACTTTTGTTAACGTTTGAATCTGTTAACACTACCATTGTAATATCAATCAACTACAGATAGGTAATTGTGTTCTCTTTTTTTTATGTATGAGTATTACACAATGTATCACAGTAATAATTTAAAAAAATTTCCGTGAGATCAAACAAGCATTGAATTTCTCATTGTTGTGTAAAGTACTTATCATTAAAATACTGTATTGAACCAATTTATTGTGCCATTTTTTTATGCTTTTGCTATTAATAATTATTTACTACATTTCTATTCATAAATGAATTTGATAACAATTTTTCACATATGAGTATTATATTGCAGTAATAATTTAAAATTGAGGTATCAAACAAACATGAAACTTCTCAATGTAGTGTAAAGTACTTATCATTAAATTATTGAAAATATCAAGGGTATTTTTTAACTTAGTGAAAGACATACATAAGAATCTATACATGTTCCTTTACATTTATTGTTGCTTTAATGTTAAATATTTTATTTTATTTTATTTTTGTAAGAAATTAAAAAATAATTATGTGTTTGCAGAGAGTTAATGGATTGGGAAGAAGAAAACAGTGCATATGTTTGCTTGTTTTGTGATGATAGGTTGAATGATTTTGATGCAATTTTTGCACATATGAAGGTTTGAAAAATTAAGCTTTTTATATAACTTTTTCTTTTTTGTATTTAAATTGTTTTATTTTTAACAAAAACTGAATTTTTGCTTATAAAATTTTTTGCTTTGTTTAATTTAGACAGGTATTATTTCTTTGTTGTAAACAGGCATGTTTTTATTGCAGTAAACTCACAATTATCAGTTGAAAATACCTTTGGATTATTATTAATATCAAATTAAACCATTACTTAGGTATATAATGTTTCTTTTCCCATAATTCATAAATTATATAATTTCTTTTATTAATTCATTAAAATCTACACTAAAGAAGCAATTAAAGTTTTCCTTTCTAAAAATATTACTGTAGTACAGAAATTATTAAAATGGTTAGCATAAATTTTTTGGGTATCGAACCAGATTAAGATTTGATACTTTAAAATAAAAACCATGTTTGTAGGAATTGTTTTTATAAAGAAAATATTTAATGAGTTATTTTATGATATAAATATTCTATGAGTAAAATACTGTGCATGTGTAATATATATGCATTTTATTTATTTATTTTACATTTAAGTTAAATATGATAAACTGAATGAATTACTAAATGATAACAGGGAATTAATCTTTTGCAAAAGTGTAATGTTGCCCATAGAAATAAGCGTTTTGATATAAAAAATCTGGTGATAATTATAACTATTTTAAAATAATATCTAAAATTTCATAATTCAAATATTAAATTGTTTTGCAAATTCAAGAAGACAATAACCATAAAATATATAATATCCCCATAAAAAATGTGTGTTTGGTGTGAGTTTTCTTAAAATTTTAAATGAGCTCACTTACTTTTGTAAGCTGTCCTTCAAAATTTTTTATTGTGTTAATCATTGATAAATAATTAGTATAAGTACATTAATTTTTAAATCTACCATTTTACTATATAATTAGAAAAATTATAAAAAATCATTATTTAAAAAAAATTTAAGAAAAATTTATTTTGAATCTTTTACATTAAACAAATTTGAATGTTTTTGAGTAAGAAACAGATTAGGAAATGAATGTAAACATTTCTCCATTTTTTTTTACTAGCAACAAGTTCTTCAGTTTTAAACAAGATTTTCCAAGTCTTTCCTTTGTAATATTAGATAGTTTATAAATGTCTTCATAAAGTAACTATATTTATCTGTAATTCATTAAAAATATCACTTTCCATATTTCAAATCAAAGTGCATAAATGTAAAGAATTCTTGATGCTAATTTTCTTTGATAAAATATTTCTTGTATAGTTTTTTGCTCAGTATCAAAACTTTATGTGAAAATTATTCTTGAAAGTATATTCTTTATTGTAGGTATTTTTTGTTGTATGACTATTATTGATATTAATTTTGAAAATTTTATGAATTAAAAAATTGAAATTTATGAATTAAAAATCTTTTTTCTTATAGGATGAACATAATTTCAATTTTAGAAATCTTAAACAAGCTCACAAGTTAGACTTTTATAAGCAGATTAAGCTTATTAATTACATTAGAAAAAAGGTGTGTATAATGCATATTTTAGTGCATGATACTTATTATAAGTTGATGAACCTGGTTTAAAAATTAAAATTTGTAATTAATACATCACAGAATCTTTTGTAAAAAACTTTAGTTACTTAATTAAAAGAAAAAAAAAACTTATATTTTATTTGTCAAGTCATTAAAAGTAGTTTCAATCCCAACTTTCAATTTTAATATGAATTTAAAAAACGAAGAATAATTTTATGAAATTGATGTATTTTTTTTTTATTTTTCCTTAAAGCGAATAATTTTTATAAATATTATTAATTGTTAAAAAATTGGTTTTAGAAATATTTGTAAAATATTATTCTTTAATATTATATTTTTGAAGCATTTTTCTTTTTGTTTGATGATTAAGACACTGTGGTGTAGCAAAATAAAAAGCGTAAGTTGCTCTAATTAATTATTATATTTAAATACACATGCACATACAAAACAATACACTTGTATACAAATAATCATACAGAAGAAAATCAAATTTTAGGTTGTTTCAGCAACAAGAGTGACACCTCTACTACATGGGGTTCATTCACAGACTGGTCTGGACCCCTGATTTTTCTTCCCCATGCCTTCTGGTTCCCACTTGACCTTTCTCCAGTGGGGAAACAGAGTTTCTTTAGTCTTAATAGCAGCCCCCTAAAGGTTTTTTTCTGCAGGTAATAAGGAAAAATCATACTGAAAAGAAACAGAATATTTTCTTCTTCTAGTTAGTTTCTGTTTTTCTGTTTTTTATACAAAAAACTATTACTTGATTGATACAAACACAAGTATTAACATAATATAAAACAGATGTACAGGCATGTAATTATTATTTAAAAACTAAACACAAAATGTTTCCCTAAATACACAATATTTTCTAAATTAAACACAACCATTTAAAATTTTCCTAGCACATAACTTATACATCATTGAGTATTCATGATAAAATTTCATGTAATGTTTTTATTTCTACTACATTGTGTTATAAACACACAAATTCAACCTAACATACAGTAAATATATCATTTGAAATAATATATTCAAATGTTATTATATTTATGGAATTTTTGCAATTAAATCAAATAATCAAATTGTTAAACAAAAATACTTTTTGCTGAACATTTCAATTAATTAATAGTATTTGTACTTAAACTATCTAAGTTTGCATTTAACCTCCCAGGCTGTAATAATCCTTTCATAACTCATGGTGAAAATGATTAAATTTATAATTTTATAAAACAGCTAATTATATTTTGATTATAGAATTTTTCATATAGTTATATTAGGAAAGCAAAATATTTCAAATATTTTTCATTTTTCTTAAAGTGAGTAAATACCATAAAAATATATTACAGGTGACATTAAATATGAAAGAAGTGCATTATAAACTCAAGGTAAAAATGATCACCCCAAACTGTACATCTTGTGCATTTAATTGTTTATTTGAATGGCATTTAAATGTGCACATGAGAAATTAACTTCACTAAAACGTAAAAGAAGTTTAAATTTCAAAATAGTGTTCTTTAAAAACCTATCAATATTTGAAGAGCTACTGAGGAGCAATAGCTTGAAATTTCTACTGAAAGCCACATGCAGCAGCATAACTATATCCTGAATACGGAGCAGGTTGTCCATAAGGACTTGATCAAGTTTTGGCTGTTTACCCAAGTACTAGTACACTTCAAGATAACTTTTGCAGCAACAAGAGCAGTTGCAGGTACATCAGCTTGTATTGTTATTGTTTTAGAGAGTGGTTGATCCCTGAAGAGTTGAGATATAAAGGCATCAGGTTTTGTAGCTTAAAGTCCACTATGAACAGTAGGTGCCTGTCAACCTCTTGACTGTTCTATCAATTCAGTTTCACGATACATTCTAGCTTGGTTTAAAAATTGACCACAATCAGCAGCCCATGCAGCAGTGTTTGCATCAGGAGTAATCTGTTGAATTATTACAAATTATAACATCAGTTGTAGCTGGTTTCTTTGACCAGGGCTGATTGGTTCCACTATAGCAATATATGGTGGTTTAGGACCAGGTTGAGGATTCTGTGGTACTAGGTATTGACCTTGAGAACTATTTGGCTATCCTGGTGCTCCCTGGCCGTGTTGTCTGATTCTCACACGCTCCATCATAAGTTGCTTAGCATGATTAATTTGTTCAGGATAAAGTCTTTCTTGTGAAGTGAACTGAATTTCACACACTCATCAAAATCATGAATATTTAAATCAGAATTTAACTGTGGAAAATCTAAATCATTTGTGTTTTCTTTAGTGGCCAATAAAAATTTACTCTGATTTTCTGTAATATGGTTTAGGAATATGAATGTGATAACCTTGTAAATTCTTTTTTTTTTGGGGGGGGGGAAGTAAATTCACTTAATTATTTTCTGATAATGTTTTTATAGCAGTATTAGGTTCAATCTATCAGGCAGTTAGTTTATTTGCTCTGTCGTTATTATAATTTCCTTCTAACTTTCCACCATAACCAGCTGCTTGATTTCGGCCATAATTAGAATTTGGGCCTTGTTGTCCCAAGTTATGATTTTGACTGTCACAGTTGAAGTCCCCATGATCAGGCAGATCACTTCGCTCAGGTCTAGGCATTGGCATATCTTGTTCTACATTCTTTCTTCTGTCATTGTGTAGACCAAAATCATTTCTAAGTGGTGGATGTCCACTCCTAGCATTTTCTCAAAGACCGTCATGCATATCATTCTTAGGCATAGGAGTTCTCTGGTTTCGATTATTTATTCTGCCTCCACCACCTCTATCCATGTCTACTATTTCATGAAGTTGAATATTGATGATTTGGTTGTCTTCTTTCAATACACCATTCAAGTCATTAGCCTGTTTTTCATTACTTGTGGCAAAAAAAGTGTTTGCATTACCACTTTTAGTGTTATGAGGCATATAATCAATTCTATGAACATTATCGTCAGAACAATTGAGGTAGTCAAGGTTATTGACAGACTTGTCATTATTACCATCTCTATCGATTTTGTTAAACTATGCAGCTGTATGGTTTCCTAAAAGATATTTTCCTTTATCCAATTCATTGCAAATCATAGCTGCTTTTGTCTTCACAGAACCCAATTCACTGGTGAGTTCCACTTCGGCTATTGGTAAGCATGTAAGCTCAAGCTCCAAAGGTTGTTAGATCCACACATTTTCTCCTGTAAACATCTCAGGTTTAATATATTTCTGACTCGTAATATCAGTACTTGCACCAGAATCACGAAGTATTTAAATTTCAAAACCATTCACCATTCCTTTCATTGTATATGTTAACAAATATTCATCTTCTGATAATTCATTTACACTATTGATACTCACTTTTAGGCTTCAGTTTTGGACATTGTGGTCTCAAATGTTGTTGAGAGCTGCATTCATAACATTAAGACTTTGTCTATCAAAATCTGTTATTTTTCATTCTATTTTCAGGAAAATTCTCCAATTTTTTATTGTTTTCTTCACTATTGGAATTTTTATTGTAATTCTTATTTTTATTAAAAGTATTCTCTCTAGTTGGCATTGAAATTGGTTTCTTTTTATTAATATCATGAACATTTTCATAAGTATCTAACTTATTCGCTAAATCAATCTAACACCAGGTGATACATGTTGCTTCAACTGATCAGTTACCATAAGATCTGATAGTTGTTCAAACATTGAAATTTTCAATCCTGATATCCATTCTTTGAAATAATTTTGTATTTGAAAAACAAAATCCTTCTAAGGCATTTCAGGCTTTCTTTGATATTAAACAACCATTGTGCGAAACTTTTCAGGACTAAGCTTAAACTTTTTCAAAAGTAGCTCTTGTACATGGTCATAGTATTCAGTCTTTTTCTCCAGTTCCCTTGCAATAATTTGAGTGACTTCATAGGGTAAACGACCTTAAAGATAAGAAACCCAATCTGATTTTTTAATTCCTATTCTCTTTGCTTGGTGGTTAAATAAAACTAAATAGATGCTGATATCATTTTTTCTATCATCAAAACTTTTGCTTAACTGAATTTATATCATACCTTGGTCTTATTTAATTTGGTTGTGATGTATCACCATGTTCAATTTGTCAATTCGAACTCATAATTCCATATTTCTTCTTCAATGCGTTTTTTCCCCTACTTTCATTCTCTGCACTACAATATTATTTAATAATTCCTTCACGAACTCTTCTTCATACTCTTTAGACCTAAGGATTAATATTTTTAAATGAATTGTTTTTAAATCTTCGAAGTTTGATCAATTCATCTTTGAAGCTAAGATTTGTAAATCTCCTTTTTTAGCTTTTCTTAACCAAGCCATTTTATAATTTTAAAATAACTAAGCCAATCAAGAACAACTAACTAATTGATTGCAAGAGTGAAGTTAAGAGTATTAAGTATCACTAGAAAAACTGATAATTTATCAAATAAAACTTTTATCTTAAAAATCAAGTATTTATATATAAGAAAGGGAAAATTAAGTTAAAGTGTACTAAATACAATATTTAATATAGCTTATTCAAATTTATAATCATTAATAAATAGCACTATAATTGTAATTTCCAAAATAAAAATTCAATTATTGGTGAAATTTTGTTTTTGGAACAAAATTATAAAAAAGCAATAAATGACATTTATAAATCAGATAAAAAATTTTTTTATCAATAAACATTAATTCTTTTCTCTTATTCAAAAAGATAAAAAATTAAAACTTTTAAAATGTAAAAGCACTTTTCTGCTTATATACTCTCAGTTCAATTTAATCCTTACAAAACTCATAAATCATTTATAATCAAAAAAAAATTTTTTTTCTTGTAAAAAATATGAATGTTGCTAAACTTCTATATAATTATTTGAAACTACAGTGCAATGATGCACAAAAATCTTAGCAATAATTTACAATTGATTGCCTTCAAATAAATGGTACTGACCCTCATTTATCTTACAGCATCAATGATCATAAACTCAATCCAAGTGATGGGTCTAATCCCAGGTGCTGCGATTATATCACTATTTATGTCAATTAGAAAAAAAGCGAAATTTGCATTAATTATTTATTAAATTTAAATACCCATACAAAACAAAACACTCATATACAAATAATCATATAATATAAAATAAAATTTTAGGTTGTCTCAGCAATGAAAGCTATACGTCTACTCCACAGGGTTCATTCACTGACTGATCTGGACCCCTGATTTTTCTTCCCCACGCCTTCCTGTCTCCACTTTCTCCAGTGGGGAAGCAGGGTTTCTTTATAACACAAACGCTTCAATGTGAAAATCTTTTAAAAATAAATTTAAAATATTAGCTTCATATAAATGTTTATCGAAATGAACTCAAATTTCATCATAAAAAATGTGAGTAAACTTGTATTAAATAAGAAATTTTAAGTAGTTTTGACAAAGCTCTTATTATATTTTTTATGAATTTACGCTTATATTAAAATTTTTAAAATTAATTTTTAGTTAAAGAATTTATCTTTTCTTTCTAAATTTCTAACTCTCTTGACTTTAATTCCAACATTTTTGTCCCTACTAAGTGAAAGAAGACACTATAATTTCTCTTTTAGAATTTGCCTTATAATTCATTAAGAGAGAATGATGTTTAATTATAAATAAAAAAAAAAGAACAATTTATATTTTGAATAAAAAAAATCAGTTTCAGCTTTTAGCTTTTTCTTTTAGGAAAAACTGGTACGACATTTCAATGAATGTTTTCAATCAAAATTGATTTTTAAAAAATGATTTTTTATAACTTCTCAAAAAATAGTGAGGAACTAATTAAATTTATTTATATTATCAAGTTTTATCTAAGAGAAAAGAATGTTCGTTTTACATATTCTGTCATGTATTGATTATGTAAATGTAATATGATGATCTTAAACTGAGCTAGCCAAGCTTACAGTTGAAAGGCTAACAATCTGGTTTTTGGTTCAACAGTTTGTAAGTTCAAATCATACCCTGGGCTTAGTTGTTTGTAATGGTTCAAAATCCATTTTAAATAGTTAGTCCCTGTTTAATTAGCTCCCTTGTTAAAAAAATGACCATTAAACCACAAATAAACTGAAATGAAACTGGGAAAAACCTTTATTACATTGATGAAGGCAGCTGAAAAAATGATTCTCAGAGTAAATGTGAAAGAAACAAAATATATGTATATTGTGGGAAAAATAAATTTTAATAAGCTGAAATGATTAATCAATATATATTTTTTATTTTTATATCACTTAAAATGTTTTTAACTTATGTATTTCTTCTAAGAAAAATAAATAGTCAAAATAAAAATATATATTTGGAATGCTGAAATTTTTTAAAATTATTTTGTAATTTTATTGAGATGTGTCCTTTTAAATTTCAGTGTGTAAAAAATTTCAACTATTTGGATTTTGACCAATCAAAGGATATTATACATGAAATTAAGAAAAGTATTATTGCTGTTTTTAGTCTAAGACTTCTTGAAATCATATGTATTGAAAAGAACAAAACTTCTGTTGCGCAAGGTGTTAATAAGAGCAGTTTTAACCTATGCTCAGAGACTTCTTTGAGTAAGTCTTCTGTATTTTACTCGAAAGATTGTTATTTTTGTGGCAGTTATTTATAATGATCATTTTATTACTGCACATGAATATTGTTTATATTTATGCTTTTTAACTCCGTTTGAAAAATATCTTTAAAAATGAGTCTCTTATTATTATTTTTATATTGTGTTGGAAATAGGATTAAAAATACTTTTTATAGGTTTATGAAAAAGAATGTATTATCTGTGATACTAAATTCATTGTTCAAGAGGATTTGATGGAGCACATGACAGAAACTGGCCACATAACTCTATTTCCAGATCCAGAGAAATGGGATCAGCCAATGTAAGTATATTTGAGCAATTCTTATGTTTAATCATTTACAACGTTTTTCTTTTTATCATTGATTTGAGATTTTCATTGCCTATCTGGTAACCAAAGGCTCAGCTCACTGTCCTTCAGGTCTTTTTAATTAAAAAGTCAGGGATTGGTGATAATTTGAAACTCATTTTTAACTGAAGTCCTGGCTGAAATACTCACCATGAGTAAAAAAAAGCTGGAATGATTAATCAAGGCATTTTTTTTTTATTTTTATATCACTTAAAATGTTTTTAACTTATGTATTTCTTCTAAGAAAAATAAATAGTCAAAATAAAAATATATATTTGGAATGCTGAATTTTTTAAAATTATTTTGTTTCAATTATGCATGATAATGTCCTACTGTACAAGTTAAAGAAATATGCTTAGAAATTAATAACAAAAATCACAGTTTTTGTTAATTAACTTTGTTTTGCTTTAAAGTATAAAGATAAAATTTATTTATTGAAATGATATCATTTATTAAAAAAACTTTTTTAAAATTTTTCTTCAATTATTTAAATGAGAAATTAAGTTTAAAACAATTTCTATATTTAATTCCATTTGTGTTATATACTTATGAAATGGTGAAAAATCTTTAAATATTTGTAGAAAAACTTTTCACTATTATATTGTTATGCATAAAGTGGTTGCACCAGAATGCTTCCCTGCACTTAGCCCTAAGTTGGGCCCCACTAATTATATAGAAGCAGCCAGACAGTGTCTTTGTGATTTTGAAGCAGAAAACCCCCAATGCTTGGCTTGCCACCCCAAGAGGTATGTATCATTTCACTTGGACGACATTGTGACCATGCCCAGTTTTAACGTTCTTCTGCCGCCTCTAGTGAACACGACATATCTTCGATCGGCTGGGATTCAATTTCACTGCCTTTCGATAATGAGCATGACACCCTAACCAACCAGGCCCCCATGGCCTTTATGCATTAAATAGCTTGATCTTGATAGTACTTATATGTAATTGTGAAAAGTATAAAGATAGTCATAAAAAAGCTACATAATTTTTTTCTGTTAAATTTTGGAAAAGCATAATTTGTTAAATTTGTTTTCTGCTTTTAAGAGAAGAGCTACATATATATGAAGAGTTTATTTACTATCTGATTTTTTTTCTAAAACTCTTTTTTTTTTAATAATAATTTGAGTTTTTATTTAACAATATTTTTAAAGTAAATAAATGTATTTAGGAATAGACAAAATATGGAAATTGGCTTAAACTAATCAACTGCCTTTAATTTAATTTAATTATTTTAACAGTAAAGGAATGGAAATATATCAAATTTTTTATACAAATATTACAAAAATATATGCATAAATACTCATTTTTAAATATCTGATTTATATTGCAACTTTTTTTTATATTTTATTTCTCTGCTTGTAAATTATTTCTTTAATGTTTTATAGCTTGAAATCTTTCTCTATGGAAATATTCATTTTTTAAAAAATATTTGTTTTATTAATAACTAATAAATTGAGATAAAATCAAGATGCATTTTAAGTAATTATTTTTTATTTAAAATATCCAGAAGGGAAAACAATGTATAGATATTAAATTTACAAATGCAAAATTACTAATTATTCACCCATTTGTTGCTTGAATTATTCAAGAAAGTTGTGGTCTTGAGAAAGAAGTTTATCTATTAGCTGACATAGCCTTATGATTTCGGTAATAAAACTTTAAATACTGCATAAAAATGTTTTTTGAAGGAGGTTAATATGGTTTCTCAAGGATTTTTTCATTTTTCTCTTTTAACTATCCATCTTCCCAGATTATTATTTTTCTAACTACATTCGAAATGATCAACAGCCCCTGAAATATCCCAGCCCCTGAATGATTATAAGAAGTCAGTTGAGTATTACAAACAGGAAAGAAAAAATATTCTAATTTGATTCTAAGTGTAAAAATAAATTTTTTTTTTTGGAGATTTTATGTTTGTTGCACATTTTTCTTGCATGAAAAAGTAAAAAGAGTGTGGGAAAATAGTTATATTCTTCATTGTAAAAAGGATTAAAATTCTATTTTACCTCGCCATTCATTTTTTGAAAGGAAATTTATCATAATAAAGACAGCAAGTATTAAAAACTACTATATTTTTTAAAATAAAAACTTAGGTAAATATTGTTTATATAAATATTATCATTTTAACATTCTGGAAAGGTTCTTTAATTTGATCCATCGGGCCTTTTGTTTGCTGAACAAATCCAAGTGCAAACTACCAATGATGAGTTGACTTTGGGAAGTGATGGAAGAGAAAATTAAACAACGACCACCCAGAAGTCAAATAGGTAGATGCTCAGAAAAGCCTCACAACAGCTTTTAATTGTTATGTTATCCATTACACATCTTCATCAAAAATACGTTTAATGATCTGCAATCTTATAACGCTCATTATAAAATAATGAGCGAGTTTAAAGAGAAGTGGGCTTCTTTGTCTGTCTTCTGTTCTCTGTCTCATTAAAAGTATTTCATATATTTTGTTGATGAAGTAATCCATATCGCATTATGTCTCTGTCTCTTTTTTTCCATTTGTTTATTTCAATATGTTTGAGTTAATACACTCAGAACCATTTCAAAGAATAATTATTGTAATAACTAAGAATTTTAACCATTGCAGACACATAATATAACCTATTTTGTAAATAAGAATGTATAAATAGTAATGTAAATATTATAATTTTCAGCCTCTGCTTTCTTCATGCATATTTGTAATTTAGAGTCCATTTTAAACTGTTGGTCTCGATTTCTATCAAGAATTTTGAATTCAAAGAGAAACTATTATCTACAATTTCATTTGTTTTAATTATTAATGACAATGTTATTGAACTTTGATTATTTTATTAAGTGGAATAATCACCTTTTTTATTCTGCATTAATAATGAAAATTAAGGTTTTAATATTATATTTAGATTGCTTTTGCATTTCTTATTTATTGTAATTTTATTGCATTCCTATAATATATATCCTATAATATCTGTTAGTTTTAAGAATCGCTTAAAAATAAGTTTTAAAGAAACTAGATTTAATGAATATACTCAATTTGAAGTAAAATATTTAAAATAATAGATGTACAATATTTGGAAGTTAATGGTTCTGCTATTGTTATTTAATACATTGCATTAATAAAATATTGTATTAATAGATGATTAACTGTATTTAGATTTAAAAATAGTTACAAAATATTGCTAGGAAACATTTTGTATTTTTCAATTTTGTTATAAAATTACACTGTTAATTGATTAATAACACTTTTATTTTCTACAATTCAAAAATACCTTAGCATTTTGCAAACAGCTAAGATTGAGCTTATATTTTTATGTAGATTTTTAAGTTGTTACAATAAGTTAATCAATGAACTAAAAATAATTGGATGAATGTTTATTTCATCAAAGTTCAATATGAAATTTATTATAAATTTTAAGACTTTTTTAGGAGAATTTTTCAGTGTAACATTAAAATTTTCTAACTCTTCTATTGTTGAAAATCAGGTATGATACATTTAAATGCATTTTCCTTCTATGCATTTTTTTTTAACTTATACAGTTTGCTTGTGTAAATTTTAAAAAATTGCATAAAAAGAATTAATGTGTATCTGGCTTTCTACTTAAATAAAGGACGGTGAATTCTTTTATAGTTCTAAATTATGGGGTTACCATAATTTATGATAACTTTGCAATCTTAAATATTGATTTATAAATGTTTTTATTACTGTTACTCTTTACTTTTTATTAATTTATTAGTGTTACTGCATTTTTATTGTTAGTAAAATTATTTTCCAAAATGTATTTCATGTTGAAACAAATTGTATTTAAGAAGAGAATTATTTTCAGATATTTCTTCCCTACCTTTGAGAATGATAATTTGCTCTGCAGTCTTGATGCTGAGGATGCTGACATCCAGGATTATTTAGTGTATCCAGAAGACACTGTTGTTCCCAAGTCAAATGTTTTACAGGAATATTTGCAGGAAGAACTATGAGGCTAATTTTTTTAGTTGTATGATATTTAACATTTGTTCTATTTAAAAAATAATAATGTGTTTAATGTAATTTAAGGGAAAATATTTGGTAATTTTATGCATATTAAATAAATATTTGTTTTATCATGTTTTCTGTTGTAGAGTTCATAAATCAAGATATTAAAGGGAAGTCTTTTTAAAAAGCTCCATTTTGTTATTTTTTTATTATTCATTTTTCTTAAAAGGAGTGAAAGAATAGCCAGTGTAATCAGAATGTCTTGTTTGATACTGTTTGTATTCACATGCTGTATGTATCGGACTGATTTTTAGTGAGACCATATGTAAACTCTTATTGAAAAGGATTTTCCATACTTAACATTACCATTATTTCTTTCTGCTTTATTTTCTTAAATAAGAAACTTGTCTTTCATTATTGGGAAATAAAGAAAATATTGAAAAATAAAGTAATAACTGGTTTATTTCTAAAGTATCAGAGAAGTTACTAACTGGAACATATATATTACTGCATACATGTAGTCTTATAGTTGTTGCATATCTAACTTTTTTCTTGGTACCACTGTGAATTTGCTGCTTCATTACAAAACAAATTGAGATATTAATGTACAGACTAGTAAATAAAACATATGGAAAAGATAGTTAAAAAAATTCTCTTATCATTTTTGTGAACTTAATCAAACCAATTTGGTAGCTGAATGGTTATCACTCAGATTTTCTGCTCATCAGTTTGTTGATTAGAATACCAATACAAGCTTGAAAAATTGTAGTGGTTCGGACCGTAGGCTCCCATCTAATTAGCCTTTATGTGCAAAAAATGACCATTGAACGACTAACAAGCAAATTTAATAAATTTAAGATGAAACTCTCCAAATTGTGTTTCTTAGAAGATAAGCATTTGTGTAATATTATGCATTTTTGGATTAAGGAGTCATAACTTTTTAATGGTCTTCCAAGGGGGTTCATTAAGGTTCTAAAGGATATGCCATGAACATGTATTGGATCTAATAAGTGCACTAAATTATGCTATGCATTAAACACAGACGATTTCAAAACTCAATTACTTTCATTTCAAAAAGTTGCGAATACCCATTTTAAAGTTGTTGTTTAAAATATGCATTAAAAAACTTGAATATTTCTTAGGAAAATTTACAAGATAATTACCGTGTTAAATTTATTATTATTATTTTTTTTTTACATAAATGATAAAATATATGAATGTGCATTATTTGTAATAATACATAAACAACGATTGTTGATAAAGATGTAAGCGGATTTATGAAGAAAGAAGTATCGAAATTCATATTTTTTATCAAACTGGATGTTTTAAATAGTGAATTTCATATCTACTAGAATTAATAAATTGATTGGTTGGTTGAGTTTTATGGCACAAGGAATTAATAAATTTAAAACACTTAACGAAGTTAATCTCTATTAATATAAAACATTTGGTTTTTATTAGCAGACTTCAAAACATTGTAGATTCATTTACTTTTTTACGACTACATCTGTGTATTCTCATGCGGTCTTTAGCAATTATTTATACTACTGTAAATGGAATATTTTTACTATTGATGTGAAAACAGATTTGTCAAAGTTATGTTTTACAAGTGCATTTTGCTAATTTGAATAAATCCATGATCCACACAGATCAGAAAACTTTTGAATTTCATTTACTATGTTTTCTTTAAATTAATTTGTTGTTAAAAGATATATAAATTATCATTTCATCGCTTTCTAAAATTTTGCAGATATTTAAGCTAGATTTCGTTTAATCACGATTACCAGTGTCTGATCGCATTCAATCTATATTAAAATAACCTGACTTTAATTAAAGTTTTAATATTTTTTTTACCAATCAGTAATAAGGAGAGAAATTATGACATAAAATAATATATAAAATAACCACAATCATAATACTAAAATAATCATAAAACTTGATTTTAATTATTTTACTTCCTTTTAAGAAACAAGTGAAAAATTTAAATATAGTTTAATAAATTTTGAGATTTGGTTCAAAATTTGTATAAAAATAAATCTTTTTTTTTTATACAAAATTTGAATCTTATGTCAAAATTTATATTTTTTATAAATTAAATCATTGCATAAAATCCAGTTGATCAGGGAAATAAAAAAAAAAAAAAAAAAATGACGAAATCAGCAGGATTTTTCTTACCACAATAGATGCTAACAATTTAAGGTTTTTTATTTAAATACTGTTTGTTAAAATAATGAATTTAAAATATCTTTATGTATATTTTTGAAAGAAAACTTTCATAGAATATTTTTTTAACTATATGTTCCTACACATTGTTTTTAGGGGAAAAAATGTTGAAAATAAACTTAATTCTCATTAAATATGCAGCATTTATTTGGTGTAATTTTCGCCAATTTTCCTAATCGGATTTTACGTGAGAACCATTTCTTTATTTTATGAAAATTACTGAATAAGTAGCATTCAATTGAAACAAGAAATATTGGCAAGAATAATTTATTTCAAAAATACATACTGATTTTTTTTTCATACATCCCAAGATCTTATGATTCGGGAAAATGGTATGTTCACAATTACATAAGCATTGCCAAAATACTGAGAAGCAAAGATGAACTAAAATAGGAATAAAGATGACATTTTTATATATATATACTGTAAAAGGATAAATATTAAACTCTACAGAGACACTAATCCTATTCTTCTTGACATTAAATACTGATTTTTTTTCCTTTTATGTCACAAACGCAGGACAATGATCTAAACAAATGCTAATATAGCAATATTTATGAAAGATCGCGAAATGAGGCATGTGCTAGCATCCGCACTTCCCTTCCTTGCACTTGCAATCTTCGCCGGCCTTGCAGCCGCAGGGCTTCTGTTGACAGGCGTCGCCACCCCCTTCGCCAGCGTGGCAAGGACCTTTGCCCTGGTCGCAGCAGCTTTCGTTCTTGCAGCATTCCTTGGGTTCAGCTAAAATTAAAAATTATAGTTTTATTTCTCTTAAAATTAAAAACGGGTTCCATATATTTCATGAGTATCAAAGATTTAGAACGTTTTAGTTTATTAATTCTATCAAATAGGAAATTATATAACATTAAATTATTTATTGTTACTTATGACACCTGGACAAGCCAAACTCGCTATGCCATCGGCTATGCGAATTTAAGTCAGTTGGGTGCGTCTTTCATTAAACCAGAACACCATTAAGGTAAAAGCACGACTTTTCTCTTCATGCGATCGATGGCAGCACCAAAGGATCCACACCCTTAATTCTAACATTGATCTGGAGGGGAGGAAATTTTCACCATACCATTACATCCATGGTAACTGCTCAACGACCGCCCACATAAGGACTTTTATTTCCACAGATTTAACGAACATATTTAAATAACGAATCAACTTAATTTACATAACAAATATCACGAGTGACTTCATCATTCAGAAAGCTTCACTAGTGTCCCACAAACATTCTGAACATTTATTTCATGTCATAAGGCATCATCTTTATTTTTCATTCTCAACTTAATTGAAATTCCGTAGTGGTCATTTAATTGCGGCTGAAACACGTAAAAAGTCGGGTGTGGTTTCGACGTCTCTTAAGAAATGACAGTTCAGTGTCACGGCTGGACAAGTTTGAAGCTTACTTGGTCACTGGTTCTACATTGCGTAGACTCCATTACTTGCTGGGCTACGGTGGCTGGGTGTCATCAACTTCAGCTGTTAGAGTGCCGAAAGGTAGAATATCTTTAGTAATCGAAATTAGGAAAAAAAAAAAAAAAAAAAAACATCTTTTTCAGTGATTATATAAGAATTTAAAAGATAGGGTTGTCAACTGACCTACAGGAATAATTTTCTCTTAATTAAATGATGATGATTTGATGGCTTTTGAAATGAGATGACTAAGTTATAGAGATTTCAGGAATCTTGAGAATCGAAACCAAAGCAAGATTAAATAAAAAATAGCAATTATCCGCCGAAATAATCGTAAGGGATTGATTTCAAGTTTAAGCAAAGTAAATACCAATTAATAGTTTTACAATGAAGTTAAACCATCGCGATTTGCCGAGAACTTCAAGACTATCTGGTATTTTATGTATGTACTAATTGAGGTAGCACTTCTCCCTCTTTTTATTCCTAGATAGTTTGTTATTTTATTTTCATTTTTAGTTACTGTTTTTATAATTATTTAAGTTAAATTTGCCATTCTATGGTTACTTTTTCGATCGAAAAATTTTCGTGTAACATTTAATTACTTTTGATTAAATTTTTTTTTATTGTTTATCTTTATCCTAAAACTAAAGTTTGAGTACTTAAAGTGATACAGTAAAATAAATATGTAAAATCTGGAGTTTTATTTATTTTAAATAACTAGCCTCCCTCGTGAATTGTTAAACAATGTTTTTTTTTTTTTTAATTATAAGTTTTTTCCTAGTTTTTAAAATAACAAGTTGATGAGCATAAACACATTCCATGCTGTAGAGAAATTCAGGGACAAACTTTGTATTTCGTTAATCGCATGGCGCCAAGAAGTTTAATTTGAAGCGATCCTTTAAGGTCACCACGTGACAAGAGCGTCTCATCTTACAAACTGCGAATGAAGTCAACAAAAGCTTTGCGAACACGGAAATGAAGTCTGCGTCATTGGATGATGAAAAATCGGGACTGGGAAACACGGTTCAAGGTGGTGTCTGAGATTGATTTGCGTAATTGGCATTCATGGCAGCTTCCTTACTACCCAAAAACAGTCAACGAGCTATCGGAATGCGCAGGAGGATCTCTGATTGTGAGCAACATCCTCTTGCTTTCAACAAGTGGAACAGTGAGATTCATTCATCCACACATTGAAAAATGGATTAAAAGCCTATGTGAAATACTAGGATACTTGGTTTGCTCAAAAATCATTTTTTGAGCACGAGGTCTAGTCACTTACAATTATAAGTGCGTGTATGAGAAAATTTTGTGAAGTTTGAAAGTTAATGAAAATTAACCATGAACTTTCAAACAGCTACATCCATGCCCAAGATGGGACTCGAACTTACAAATTGTTGAACAGAAGGCCACACCGCTACCGTTTGGCTACTAGCTTAGTGTGAAATACTAAGATGATTTCCGTCCGTGCGCGCGGAGACAATAAAATACTTGACTGAATTAATGATTCAACTGTTTTAGATGGAAATTTATTCATTAAAATTTCTTTGGAATGGTGTCGGATTTTTTAATAGTGACCGCAAAATGTAAAGAAAATGGCAATTATTTGGGGACATCAAAAATAATGGATCAAACATGGCGTTCAGTGAAGAGCATAGCATTTTAGAGAAAAAAAAGTATTAAAAATGTATTTTGATTTTAAACTACGGCATCAAGAAAATATTCAGTCATAAAGCTTATAATTAGTAAGTTTTCAAACTGAATGTATTTTTGTTTCAATCTAAATTATGAGATGTCTTGTAGAATTCTAAAAGCAAAGTTTGACAGTGGATTTTTTTTAACGAAAGGTAAATACTATTATTGTCATCGTATGCCCCAGTTCTTTCCGAGCATCTTTATCTTAGTTACAACAGAAGGGACGCTCCAACTTAACAAATGACGTCCCAGCTGTTTCATTTACACAACAGACAAACTAAGGCAACAATACTTAATCGCCACAACTGAATGTTTTTCTTCTTCTCTTCCGTTTTGATCATGCTCTATTATTCTTAATTTCTGGCGCGCCAGTATTGTAACTTCTCTTTCTATTCCTTCATATATTAAGAGTTAAGGAAATCCATTACTACGAAAATAATTTTATTTTGTTTAATGTACAAAAAATTTTAAATCTATTAAAGTGTCGTGCCTATTAAATACAAATTGATATTGGCTTTTAGAAGATTAAAAAAAATTGTGATTAGGAAAGTTAGAACTATTTTAATATATATTAAAAATTAAAGTATTACTTGTTAAAAATTTATAAACAGTAACCAAACACATAAAACCTTACATCATTAAAAGCCAGTATAACATGTGTGATACAAATATTAAAGGTGCTTATAATTTAGTATTTACTTATAATTTAGTATGCCTTAGTGCCTTAAAGAAATTGGAGTAAAAAGAAACTCATTCTTTAATATTCTATAAAACAACTTTAATTTTGTTTTTGTTGTTATAAGGAGACTTTTTTCATACGAGAACTTATTCTATCCGGACCTTGAATTTAATCACAATACTGGACATTTATGCCCAAAATAAGGGTGGAAATTTCAAACGAACTCTTCATTTTTTTTGTGAATTGGTCTTCCTAAACTTAAGGCGAAAATTCGAAACACGTCATACAAGCTTACAGGTAATAATGGCTGTATACTGACTACATTCCATTCACATTACTAAATACATTTCCTAGTAGCAACACTCTTTCCAAAATCTCAACCGCATTCAGTTTTCTTAAGTTCTCAAAATTTTCACAACCACAGTGGCAACCAAATTCCTAGAATGTCCACGAACGTCTAAGCAAGGCTGAAATTCAATTGGCGATAGGCTTGTGGGTAGGCCTTGCCCTACAGCGCCGGAAATTATTAACCAATTACAGAAAAAAAGGGTCAACTATCTAAATGGAAAACGAGATGACTTAAATTGCGGTTTGCGTGTATGAGAATAAAAAGTCTCTTCTTTTTTTTCTGGATGCCAACGGAAATGGCAATTTTTTAATAATTCATTGAATCACTGAATTTCTCCTAATGTTAGTCATCCTATAGTTTTTTGCGAGTTAGATTCTAAATATTTTATTGACGCCATTTAATAGAGTTCGTGTTATTGCTTTCATGTAGAAAATTTAAAGAAAAAACATTTTTATGTATAAAAAACATAATTAATTAACTAATATAAAACTGTGAAATTCCTAAGCATTTTGTATTACAGCAGTAAAAGATCGATTTTTTTCAGTTACAAGTCTATATTCTGGTCAATTATATTGTTTTCAATTTTTTTTATTGATTATGCGCGTTTATGGCAATTATACAGTAGCTATATAGAGACTGGTCGTCAAATACAATCAGCTTAATAAAATCTGATGCTATATCTGTATAATTTCTTGCATACAATTCAAATCAAATATGTTAAATTTTACACTTGCATAGAATGGAGATCGAATCACAATAGTTACTAACTTAAAAACTTCAAAATAGCTACGAGATTTCTTTTGATGAAACTATCTAAATTTAGAATTTTTTTTAATTACTTAATATAATCAAATATGGAATTCAAATTTAGAAATAAAATATGCTTAGCACAATACAAGAGAAAACTAATTATTTTTGAAAAGTTTTTTTTATATTAGCGAATTTAAGTAGAAAAAAATTTCTTCTGATAGTTGTAACAGCAATAACTATCACATTGGTTACAAATATAAATACAAGTAATAATCTTTGATATTTTTACGAAAACAAATTCTGATGACAAAGTTATTCATTGAATTTTAAAGTTATTAAGGAAAACATTGTTATTCCTTCTTAAGGATTTTGTTCTTCCATTCCACAGTGGAGACATTAAATCACTGTTCACACAGTGTCATATTACAAATTAAAGAGAAAGAGATAAAGATCGAAGCTTCCTCGTTAACAATTCTCCTTTTGATGGGACGTCTCTCACAGCAGTTGTGTAAAAAAAAGCTCCTATTACGAAGGAATATAAACATCATTTAAACCTTCACATAATGATCGAATTTCTTCTGCAGTTACCATCTCACGAAAGGGAGAAGAAAAATAAAATTGCTTGACTAGTCTCGTTGAGACACAATTTAAATCAAAAGGAATCGAATTTCATAGTTTTGAAACAATTTTTGGAATATTTTTTTCGGTGATAACTACAAGCAAAAAACTCCAGGAAATCAGGCATGATAAATAATAGATATCTCTAAAAATTTGATACTGCAAAACAAAATATATTTTTAATTAGAAGTATCCTGTAGTTTTTATTAGAAATAAATATTTTTTTTCTCAAAAATAAGTAAAAAATGTCGTAATTCAATGCAAAAAATAGATTCTGAAATGTATCTCCGCTTTTTTTTTAACTGAAACCACTAAATAAGATAACAAATTTGTAAAAAATGAAAA